>CAMXCT020004713.1:328435-403435 GCA_947184155.2 Cladocopium goreaui
GCATCATCATGTTGCACCACGTTTTATTCTATTCCTCCTGGCTTGGAAAGAGGTCACGATACCAGCACAGACCCAGGCACTGACAGCCAAAATAAACTTCAATTTAACTGTGCTCATTCGACCAAATTAAGCGAATATATAAACCA
Source organism: Cladocopium goreaui (assembly GCA_947184155.2). Taxonomy (NCBI): domain Eukaryota; class Dinophyceae; order Suessiales; family Symbiodiniaceae; genus Cladocopium; species Cladocopium goreaui. The sequence continues at coordinate 328,582 of CAMXCT020004713.1, forward strand.
CCGATTGCCCCACAAGCCTTGGGATGGGCCAAAAACTGTCTGCCTAGCTCTGCAAAGTCCGGGCCCCAATCTCCTCCAATCGCACCGACATCCATGGCCACAGGCGGCTCCGCACCATTCAGCAACACCATGGCCACTGGGCATGAGATCCACCTTTGCTGAAGTGGTGCACAGTCATCCCGCAAATCCCAAAGAAATGGAGTGGTAAATGCACAATCTCTCTCTCTCTCTGTTTTTGCGGGCAGCTTCATGTCCTGCCGCGCCACGACACTGCCAACAACAGCTGAGTGATTCCTTTGGATGCGGCCAGCACCACTTGATACCTTGAGAGTTGCACGCGACATGTGGAATTGCTAAGGGCTCGGCTTTGTGGAACAGCCAGTAAGATCAAAATCGCTGAAAACTTCACCCGTGCTCCCCCCATGCTTGTCTCAAAAGAAGATGCTTGGAATTTGGAATCCCAAATCATCAAGCCATCAATCAACCCCAAATCGAGATTGTAAAGAGTCACATGTGAATGCCCTGGTAAAGCTGTGCAGAAGGCTGGGATTTAAGTCTCTGAACCGATTCATACTTGGGATGTTTGTGCCTGGCGGGGTGGTCATGAACATCCAGAAGATATTCTTCTCTGAAGAGAGCTGTCTGTCCAGGGCTCGTCGCTTCAAGATTATCTTGACAATAATCCTCTATCGGGACTTCTTGGTGTCAAGTCCAAGCAGCCTAATTAATCTAATTATGTATTTCCTATTAGGCCCGGCAACGCGTGTTTTGTGTCTCAACTCGGTACATGCATAATTGAATGATATCAAATGTCATGTCATGATGAAACGCATGAAGTTGATATATATATATATATACAGATATGCAGTATATTCATTTATATAATGTGCAAATAGAAAAGGACATGCTTTTGTACAACATGTATCGGAATACAATACACCCGCATTATCCTGTATTGCCTAAGGCCCTAAGAGGTGTAATGATCGATATGCAGAGGTTGACTCCAAATCCTATGAAGTGTGAAGACATAGTTTGGTCTGACTCGTCTTAAAGTTTTTTATTGTCAACTATTGCAATCTGAATTACACCTCTCCCATGGGATCCCATGGGCAACTCGCGCCTTTTTTCCTCTTTCCTTTTCACGCTGATTTTCACGACCTCTCAGCTTGGGCCAGAGTGCGCTTTAGCACGTACCAATACGCTGAGGTGTCCTCAACTTGTTCTCGAAAGGCCAACTTCCACATGGGTGTCTCTCTGTCTTTCTCTACCTCAGGGCTCTTTGACAAGCCATGACTACAAACAAACAATATCAAACTGGAAACGCTTCAAATTGACAACCCTCACAGAAGATCAACAACCTATAACCATATTCCCTGAATGAATGATCGTCAATCCCACTCAATCTCTGAGGGGCAGCCTGAACTTGCCAGGGTCATCATAAGAAAAGGGCCAGCAATGCAACCCCACCTCCTCCATCAGTTCCGCCGTGGTTGGTGCCAACATCAGTTCAAAAAGCCGATCACCTCGGGATAAAGCCTCTGGGCCGGAATAGAAACCTGGAATTTGTCGCAAAAAGTTTTGGAACGGAAGAGACCACGAGTGAGTTCTTACTACATGTATCTTAGTCTTGGACTCCAGCTTGTGAAACCCTTGCCGGGAAAATGAGTGAAAATGAGTTGAAAGAGAAAGCTTAGAAATCGAATAAAACATAATAAAACCAACAAAGGGCCAGAAACGCATTGGCCCCTTCTTGCCATGCTCACAGCTTATCTTTGGCACTTTGGCCCAAATACTCTGAGCTCTCGGATCGCCGTCAGCGTCAGGTCCAACCAATTTCCTGAAGAGCTTGTTGACCCACAGGTATTCCAAATCAGGTCGCTCGTGGTAGCTTTTGGACCAATGTGACTTGGTGCGCTCAAGCCAGGCAGAAACGATAGGATGCCCAGGGCAAGAAACAATGAAACCTGATGATGCCAGCTGAGTGGTGCAAAAGCTGTAGTTGGTGAATCGGCCAAAACATCAACATCCCCCAACATCCTGTCAAATCTGTCAAGGAGAAAGCAATCGAAAGCCGCGGCCTCATCAACGTAATTATATAGACCGAAATAATTCACCCAGCCCAGGCACTGCTGATGATGTGGGGCACCCCTTTGTGCTCTGGACTTTGCAAGTCGGGAAAGAAGGCAAAGAACCCTTCACAGGCCGCTGAAGGCAACCATGCATCCAGCGGTCGCCGGCATAGGTTTGTCGCATCAACCCATACGCCTCCGTACTTTTTCAACAAATACAGCCTAAGAATGTCAGATTCAGCAGCCGGCGGAATGAGGCCGTCGCCAAAAGCCTCGGGAATGAAGAGTCTGCAATTGAGACATGAGACCAATTTGCACGCAGACCTAAACCATACGAAAAAACAATGAAGTAAATACCCATAAGACGTCAAAGAAAATAATAGGACTGCCTTTGCAAATCTGAGGCTGCCTTTCGTTCCTCACTGGTCAAGCCAAACTTGTCTCCCAGGTTCAAATTTTGCCTCAGGTGGTAGTACTCCTCCAAAAAATCACCCAAAAGTTTGGGAAAGTCTTCTCTGCCTTAGCACCCATGGGCAAGTTGGAAGAATAGACATGGTTTCATATGGCTTCGTGTTGCTTCTCTCAATTTCATTCTTGGAAACTCATCCCGCATACCAGAAGTATCCAACAGTTGCAAAGCATTGCAAAGCAATATAAAAAGATTAAACAAGTACAAGACTACGGCTTGAATTCGCACTGGCTACAAATGGTCCGAATCTCCCAGCCGGGATTGTAGACACGCCAGGTCTTCAGCATGTCCAGGCAAAGACCTGGAGCTTTGCCCCAACCTTGGAACCAAAGCATCCAAATGATACGAGGAACAGCTGCATAGGTATAACTGGTCTGTGGCGGCTGTGGCGATGCATGGCTGTCATTCCCATCCATTTGATCTTCGTGGATCTTCCACAAATATGACTGAGCCAAGAAGACCGCGCAAACAGAGAGTGAATAATTAGAGACAATATCCTAGAAGTCCGAAACAAAGACAACGTATTGCTTACACGGCGTACACTTTCTCTTGCACTTTCGCGTGCCAGGGTTTTTAAAGCGGGCAGAATGAAGAAGTTAATATACAATAATATATACATGAAACCTTGGGAAATGGAATGGGCTTTATCAGGTTTAGGAGCTCTCATTATGTATCCTTACAGCCGGAAGTAGAGCCGTCCCTCCTTGCAAATGCTGTGTGAAAGGAGTCATCCTTCTGTGGCCCCCTGCGCGGGTTTTAGCCACAAAAATTCACCTTTCTAAACACTGAAGAAGCACGAAACCAAATCAAGCATAGAGGCACAATCAACACCTGTGTGGCCCCAGCTTGGGCATCAGTCAACCAGCACCAACCTAATTAAACTACTAATTAAATTATACTCAAGGGCCATTTCAGGAACTTAAATTGGAGGTACCTACCGTATATAAGGCCTATATAAGGCCCATGTAAGGGAATATCCCCCCAAAATATGGCCTTATATAGTACAGTACCTCCATTTTAGGATCCTGAAATTCCCATTGATATACTAATTAAACTTGTTGCTGCCTGAACCTCCAACAGCTATCTCTTCTCTTGAATCCTCGAGACAAGTAGCACTCCTGCTGTCAAATGTTTTGGCCAGGTTGCCTGCTGCTATTTACCAGATTTGCGATTGAAGAAGCGTAGCTGTGGCTACCGCCGATCAAGCGTAAGCTAGCTGCTTCAGCAGACATAGCTCCACTGACCTCTTCAGGGTGAAGTTTGTCTCAAAGTCCCATAGTCAATGAGTGCCGAAATTTTGTTTGGTCTCGTCTTTCTGCATGTACTGATTTATCTGCATAAATTATGCCAATGCGTCATGTACATACTGTCCAAGAATAGTCCCATTTTGAACGCCCTCACGGGCCTCCTCTGCTTGGGAGGCCGCCTCACGCACTGCACGCTTGTCAGCCTTGCAGTGGCAGGTGTGCCAACTGCTGCATCATGCTCCCCCCTCACAGCACATAGGTCACCAAGGATGTTTCCCTAGCATGTGCCTCTGTCACTGGATGCTGCAACATGTCAACCTGAAGTTTGGGATCTGTCAGCAGAACCCCATAGATGAAGCCAGCATTTCCAAGGTAACCCTCCGGACCTCGGTAGGCATGAGAGTCAGGGGTTCAATGGTTTCCAGCTGCGCTCGCAGTGCAGTATGTACGCTGAGGACCGCTAGTTGGACTGCTTAGGTCTATCTTTTCTGTGGCTGGGGTGTAGACAACAACCCTCTTGAACTCGTCCACCCCAAAAGCGTTCTATCCATGTTGCCCACTTCTACAAACACCGCTACCAGCCACTGAAGCGATTCAGGAAACCTTACCATGACGTCCAACTGCTTGACTCCTAGGACTCCTAGCATGTGATTTGCAGCTTAAAACAACCTTTACTTGGGCATCATTCAGCCATTACGGTCGGCCCGCACCTTCCCAAAGATACCGGAACTCCTCACCCATGAAACCAGGAAAGCCTGGATCCAGCACTCGCTTACGCCGTACCTGGCAAGCAAGCGGAATGATGGCACGGTGAGTCCAAGCCTGTTATATTTACAGCGGGCACATTCTACCCCTCTTACTTACCATTTCTTACACAAGAAGGTAAAGACATCAAGGGTTGCAGCAAGCTGCCCAGCCAAACATTCTCATCCGAATATGCCCAAAGCCACTGGCGTCGTGAAAACACCAATTTCACCCCTGCTGCCTCTGGTGAGATCTCCACCACACCACCAGAGCCATCCGTCAGAAGCTTCCCGTGTTGTAAAGGCACCTCACAATTCCAGGGCACACAGCGGCCTCACAAGAATATCGACTGAAGCATTGCTTTTATTCGTAGCGATTCCTGATCCATATTCCCAGGAAGGAAGCTCCTAGCACCAGCTGCAACAGCTGCAACTTCAGCAATGGAGATATGTATTGAGGTCCACTAAGGAGCCCACGTAATTCTGATAAAACTCTGTCCAGTACAATTCACGAAGGACATGCAACAGGAAACACACGAATAATGTATCTGAATAGTCTGAATAGTATGATATTCCTTGATATGCTATGGCTGTCTGACTACTATATTATGCGCATCAAACAAATCTATAACTTTGAATACTGGAATTGAGCTACATTGAGCTACCATAAGATGATATATATTCTCCCGGAGGGTTCCCCAAACAAACATCTCAATCACCTTTTGCAGGGAATTTTCGCTGACACGACGACCAATGACAGAACCTTGTTGTTTGGCTCGGCGCCTCGAGGCCCAAGCCTGCGTTCGTGCCTAAGCCTGCACCAATCACCAGGACACGGAGCTCGTCAGCGCGCCATCGGCATGCCATGGCATTCCAAAGAAACAAAACGGTGTCAACACAGTCATTGGATGTCATTGGTGACCCTCTCAATCAACATGTATGAATGGCCTCTCATGATGTTGCATGATGTTGCCATGCGCATGAATGCAACAGTTTAAAACATGACACTGGAACATGTAGAAATACGCCTGTATACAGCCAATTTTCCACAGGATCTATAGGGTAACCATGCTCGCATAGTGCTTGTTTTTTTGGTTGCTGCCTCTCTTCTGAGTGGCCAGACCGACTCTGCTGTGCAATGAAGCTGCTGCATGGGATGTGAAGTCAGGACGCAAGCAGCAACACAATTTTCATTCCCTACAGCAGTACTTCTTATATCTTGAAAATGTCGTTCATACGGAGAGCCGATCATATTTGCATATATTACATATAACATCATATATAACCTATATATAATATATGTTTAGATACTATATGCGGTCATAGTGCCCACCAAAGCTGCAAGAGCCTGTCCTTGCGTGTCTCTCTCTTGCATCCCTCCATCCACCTCATGGTGTCACAAGGTCGCGGAAGTGATTTGTGAAAGCGTAGCTAGGGAAAGGAAAACACTTACAGTAGCTGCTTGACCTTCCCAGATTCAGGACCCACTCAAGAGCTGCAATCCTATGTTCAAGTGACGTGTCACCCTATCAAATCCAAACCGGATATCTTATATATTATCAGTGGATCACCTCCAATCAAAGCAATTCGCCGCAAAGTTCACATGTTTTTTCTTATTCCAGCAGGGCGGGGATAGTTGGCTGCGGTTGTGTCCATTACTCTGCCTGGAAATATGGGTGCACAAGCACTGTTTATGGTCATGTTCATTTTCTGCTTTCCTTGCCGCTGCATTTTAAAGTCTCGGTGTTCAGATTGTCGGGGTCGGAGTGCCTTCACTTCTGTCATTCCTATGTGCCCTACCTTCTGCAACTGGCTTACGTGCCAAGGTCTGGTTTTGGGAGAATCCAATAGAAAGGTCTCCATGGCTGCCCATTTTGAATCTTGAAAAAACATGAAAAACGTCCTACATCTCAGTGTCCCTAAACGACACTCTTCCACGTGACAAATGCTGAATCCAATTCTAATATTTCTAATGCACCCACAGTATGGATGCAATATGCAGCATGTCAGCACTTCAGTTGCATGCCAATTTCATTTAAGACATCGAGACTGTCATACTCGAGCCACAATCATGCCTGCTAGTTTGCCCGTGTTGACGTGCTATGCTAGCTGCTAGGTGTAACGTCTTTACCTCTTCCAAGCTTTCGTGAGAACTGTTCAGTGCTTTTGGTCCGGCTCGGTATTCAAGCCGCCCTGAAGCCGATCCCTTTAAATGCTGGGATCGGAACTTCACTAAAAACCAAGCCAAAGCATGCTAAATCAAGGTGGCTTGTCACGGCCTCGCAGGTAAATTCGCTGCTGACCCTGGCTGGTGGGTTTCTTTTGCCGTTGCATCTGCTTGGGTCTGTCAGGAGTTTGGCGAATCTTCGGTGAATGTCTGGCAGCTGTCTCAAATCCCTTGAAAGACCTGGGATCAGCTCTAGGATGTTTCATGGGTACTGGAAGGAATGGTTTGGGACGCCAAAAGCGCATTTCCACACTTCCAAAATTACGTTCAGAGACGACTGAATGCCAATAGATGACGGGATGCGTTTTGCGGGACAATGGGCAATGTCTCCGTCTGAGGAAGAATGGGCAACATCTCTGTCTAAGGTATTCTGGGGCCCTGATCTACATAAATAATTATTATACCAGTAGTGCCGCACAAGGCGGTGGCGGAAGTTTCAAAAATAGGAAACCTATAGTAGGAGAGATTGGTTGTTGTGAATCACGGATGGCAGAGCGAATCCACTGGTGGACTGAAAGGTGGTTGGAGCTGTGTTTTTGGAGTGGCTGCAATGGTTGCAGTGGTCACCTGGTCGGTCACCTCACCCACAACTGCTGGATGTAGTGTGATGTAGTGCAGCTGTAGTTGTAGTTGTAGTATAGTGGAGTTGTAGTTGTGGTGAAGTGTAATTTGTGTAGTGTAGTTGCAGTTGCATGTGTGGTGGTGTAATGAGTGTAGTGTAGTGTGATGGTAACGTAATGTCATGTAATGTAATGCAATGTGGAGTAGGGTAGTGTAGTGTAATGTAATTGAGTGAAGTGTGGTGTGGTGTGGTGTGGTGTAGTGTGGTGTAGCGTAGCATAGCGTAGCATAGCGTAGTGTAGTGTAGTGTGGTGTAATGCAATTAGTGTAGTCTAGTTGTAGTTGTAGTTGTAGTTGTGGCTGTAGCTGTAGTTGTAGTTGTAGTGTAGTGTTATGTAACGTATTGTAGTTGTATTTGTATTTGTATTTGTAGTTAGTGTAGTGTCGTGTCGTGTCGTGTCGTGTAGTGTCGCGTGGTGTAGTGTAGTGTAGTGTAGCGTAGCGTAGTGTAGTGTAGTGTAATTGAGTGTAGTGTAGTGTAGTGGAGTGTAGTGTGGTGAGGTGTAGTGTAATGTAGTGGAGTGGGGTGTAGTGTAGTGTAGTGCATAGCGCAGTGAAGTGTAATGTAATTAGTGTAGTGTAGTGTAGTCTTATGTAGTTGTAAGTTGTAGTTAGTGTGATGTAGTGTAATGTAGTGTAGCATAGTGTAATGTCATGAGTGTAGTGTAATGTAATGTAGTGTAACTGCAGTTGCAGTTGCAGTTGTAGGTGTAGGCAGTGTCATTCAGTGTAGTGTAGTGTAGTGAAGTGTAGTGTAATTAGTGTAGTGTAGTGTAGCGTAGTGTAAATGTAGTATTGTTGTAGTTGTAGTGGTAGTGGTAGTTGTAGTTGTAAGTTGTAGTTGTAGTTAGTGTAATCTTGCTCATAACTAGTTGTATTTTTGTATGTTTTATTTTTTTGGGCCAGAGATATTTTTGCATGTTATTTTGAGGCTAAGCTATTTGAGAATCTCGTTTGCTTCGACAATGACTGATTTGGAATACCCTTTGCAACCCTAACTTGTGACATCTAAGACATGTCCGGAACATGTTGATTGTTTCCCTTGCCCTTTCCTTTTCAATATTCATACGCATACGTATTCGTACATTTTTTCCCCTTTCCATTGGCTCTTTAATTTTTTCTCGTCGAGGCAGCTGAAGAGGTATTTGAAATTATTGCTGGTTTATTTGTTTATTTCTATCTCTCGTTTGCAATTTGTGTCAGTAGCTGTCAAACACGACAGCAGCCTCGGTTCTAGCCAAAGCGGATTGACAACAAGCGTCTGGGCAAACAATGAAATCACAAAGCTCATTCACATGCAAAAAAAAGCTTCCAAAAAGCATCAAAGGACAAAAGCGGGCTCTGGAGCAGTCAGACATTGGCTTCAGGAGGGCGGTGGCTGTTCGGCTGCTTCGGCTCAGCATGTCCACGCAGCGAGGAGGGCTGTTTCGGCCCTGCGTCAGACTTAGCTCCTGCTTGCGAAATATTTTCAAATTTTGACCTCAAGTGAGGCTGCTTCGGCCTTAGCGGTAGCTGTTTCAGCCAAGCCCTTGCAGCATCAGGCAAGCTGCTTCCGGCTGTCAAAGCTGCTTTGGCTTGTTTTGACGCTGTTCCGACTTCTCACTTTGAAGCTGCATTACTTACTTAGTCAGTTTTTGTACATAGCAGGTCGTGGTAGACTTTTCGCAAAAATAGGAACTGGCTGGGGTGGGTTGAAGCGTCAGGGTAAAGACTTTGGGTTTCTGGTCGCTACATGGAATCTACCAATGGGTTGAATCTAAGAGATGATTACCCACAAATATTGGGAGATTCAACGAAAGCTTTGATTTGGAGACAGGCTTGGCTACTTAATGTGTGTTTTTTTGTCCTCTCCTTAGGAGTATCAAAAAAATCAACGGACCTCGAATCAACGGGTGGGAATGTCCTCTCCTTAGGAGCTTCGGGGTTGTCCTTGAACCTCCTAAGGGGAGAACGACAAGGGGACGAAACTGGAATACTCTTCTCTTAAATATGAGTTTTTCAAAGGCCTTTGTCCCATTGTTGTCCTCTCCTTAGGAGCCTCGGGGTCGTCCTTGAACCTCCTAAGGACAGGACGAATTGTCCTCTCCTTAGGAGCATGTCTGAGATCCGCTTCGCTTCAGATGCTTCAGGAGCCTCAGCTCAAGCACTTCACGGAAGCTTGTGGCTGAAAACTGGCCACGCCATCTCTACGCCAAAGAGGCGGCAGCTGTCTCGGCTACTGTAGCTGTAGCTGCTTCGGCCACTTAGCTGCTTCGGCTTTTGGTGGCTGCTTTGGCCACAAGTATGCCGCCGCGGCGTCGACGAAAGTCAGATCAGCTGGAAAGGGCCGGATCTTAGCCACATAGACTGCGGCGGGGTGCTGTCTTCAAAGTCGGATGTGAGATGCAAAAAATGATATGTGGAAAAGTGGATAAACTGATAAACATGCAATGCGGCAGCTGCAGACACCCTGCAGACTCAGTTCAGCAAACAGCAACTGATTAATAACAGGTGCAACGAAGCAACGAAGATTAAAAAACACACACACATTTCAATTTCAATGTGTAGTTTCCTTCTGCAGCTGTTTCAGCTCAAGAACGCTGACTCAGAATCAGCCAGCTGTGCACTCTGTAGTGCTAAGGACCCTTTAAATCAAGCAAGCTGAAAGAGATCCGCGCTTAGTCCAAATACGGATAGTTGGAACTTTGTGGCTCGAAAAGCTGTTTCAGAAGCACCGCAAGTTGAAATGCAGCAAGTGGGGATCTCGTGGGCCGCCCATGTTGCATATTAAGAAAGAGGGGCCACAGATTACTTTGCCGAAGCCGAAGTCGGCTTGGTATTCCAACTGTGGCTGTTTCAGCCAAGGTCTGTGTCGGATTTATTGGATGGTGGCTGGTTCGGCCATCAACAGGTCTGTTTCAGTTTTTAATCCAATTGCCTCAATCAAAGCGCAAAGAGATATTTGCAAAACTCGTCTGCTAGCGGGGGAAAAAGCGTGGCCACGGCTCTTGAGATATTTTTCCCAAAGTTGGTGTTGAGCACCGTGTCGCATATCTTTGTCGCGACGAAGTTGCAGTCTTAAGTTTGTGTTAGTCTTTTACATTCTACTTCAAGGTTGTTTATTGTGAAGCCCGTCTGGTTATGTTGCGGCAAAGTTCAAGGAAGAAAAATGTGAAAAATATTTGTTATTCTCGTTTGCACCTCTTCCTTTTCGTTGGATTTCTCGTTGACAGCCCAAAATAAATACAAAAATGCAGCTAAATAAAAGCAAAAAGTGTTGTGTAGTGTAATGTAGTGTAGTGTAGTGGAATGTAGTGTAGTGTAGTGGAGTGTAGTGTAATGTAGTGTAGTGGAATGTAGTGTAGTGTAGTGTAATTGAGTGTAATTGAGTGAAATTGAATGTAATTGAGTGTAATTGAGCGTAATTGAGTGTAATTGAGTGTAATTGAATGTAATTGAGTGTACTGTAGTGTAGTGGAGTGTAGTGGAGTGTAGTGTAATGTAGTGGAATGTAGTGAAGGTGTAGTCGTAGTTGTAGTGTAAAGTGTAGTGAGGTGTAGTGGTGGTTGTAGTTGAAAATGCCACAAAACCCTCACGTTTTGCTCACTTTTGACAAAGTCCACAATCCCTTGCGCCTGCCACGCGAAAGCACATCTGAACGTCCAAAAGTGGTCCGCACCCCTATACTGTTTTTAACATTTTGACTTCGAAATGTGCTTCTCGCCACAACGGTGTGCACTTTTTCGACATCTCAACTTCCAAAAGTGGTCCGGCGCTGGTGTGCCTTGTACATTTTGACTTTGAAATGTGCTTCGTGCCACAACTGCGTGCACTTTTTCGACATCTCAACTTCCAAAAGTGGTCCGAAAGTCTGGTGTGTTTTGTACATTTTGACTTCGAAATGTGCTTCGCGCCACAACGGTGTGCACTTTTTCGACATCTCAACTTCCAAAAGTGGTCCGAAAGTCTGGTGCTTTGTACATTTTGACTTCGAAATGTGCTTCGCGCCACAACAGTGTGTGCACTTTTTCGACATCGCAACTGCCAAAAGTGGTCCGGACCTGGTGTTTTTGTGCATTTTGACTTTGAAAAGTGCTTCGCGCCGCAACGGCGTGCAATTTGTCATCTCTCATCTGGCCAGATGGCTCTGCACCCGCCGCTTTAGCGAACCTACTTTTCGACCCTCCGGAGCCTCAAAACATTGGAAAAACACAGTGTTTCGCGACTTTCCTACCTTTTCGCGCACCTACATCTTCTTTCTTCTGACTCTTTCTCTTCTCTGATCTTCTCTCTTCTGCTCTTCTCTTCTCTATTCTTCTGCTCCACCTCTGCTTTTCATCTGTCCATATTGTCGGAAGTTTGACTTCTAAACTTCCTTCGATAAGTACTTCCACTCCACCCTTGACATCTCTGGACGTACCAAGCATTGAAATTTATGGTCATTTAGATAATTAATACTTGGATAATCATGTTACAGTATGTTTGTATGATTTTGTATGCATGTGAATGCATGTGAATAAAGGAGAACTATATAACTATAACATCTACATAGCGTACATACTTGAGCTGTCACATTTGACACTGTTGCCCCCTTGAGCTGAACAATCTGACGAGCCACAACTGATGCTCGCTTGCTGCCTGCTTCACGGCCTTCTCACCCAAACAACGGGTCAAATACCTGTAGGACCTCATAGTCGAAGCAACTAAAGGTTGCGATAGCAATCCTGACTAAAGCAAATTGAATAGTAGGAGAACTTGTATCTAAATACATGATTAGACCAGCTGCAACTTACACTGGGGTTGATTCGATCAAGCACTTGGAACTGCGACAACACACGTGATAAAACCCTGTGGCTCTACTACCTTGGAATTCCAGGAGCGATGCCGAAAATTATCTTAGGATATCTTAGGTTACATTGTTTTCTCTGGTATGCTTTGGCCGAATTTGGGCTCAATAGAGAAGGTGGGCACTTGAATTCGTACGATGTGTTGGACTCTGATTTTGCCCTTTCAAGATTGCGATCCAAGAATATTGCAAAACCATGCAAAACCTGCGGAGTAAGTCGCAAAGCGTTGACGTCGTGATTAACCAACACTATGTCTGAGTGGTACTTCACAGTCCATGGGGTAGGAGTTTCTACAGTACTGTTCCATGTGATTAACTCTTGACCAGCCAGTCATACGATTCTTGAAGCATAGTTCCAGGGACTGCATCGAAGTCGCTTTTGATTTGGAAGTGTGATGCAAAAAACAATCAGGGCTATATCTATGTTAAACAAATGATGCCGCATTGGATTCCAGAAACTTTTTTCTACACAATGCGTGTGTATGTGTCTGTGTCTTGTTCATTTTTTTAAAGCTATGCAACATAGCCATGGCAACATGATGCAAAATGTACATTTCACTGTGGTTGATGATATTTTGCATCATCATGATAATATATATATACACATACATATATAATATGTGTATAATGAATATCATTCATTAGTAATAGTAGTATGATTTTTATCATTAAATAATATTATATATCATTACATATCTATGTACATGCGTGTCACATGTGTCCGCGTGATTTTTACTTGCTCGTTCATGTCCATGTATTTGCATTATATATTATACTCATGAGAGGTGCAGTAACAATTGCAGAACTGACATAAGAGTGCGCTCAATCACCAAACAATTTTGAACATTTTGAACAATCAACGACAAACACTCACAGTTCTGATGCCAGGAATCATTTCATCAGGCCGCACTCGCCATGCCACAATTCGCTCCAAGATCTGTTGAGCTGAGCCGTCTCGAAAGGCTCCAGTTTGGTAACTAACAGGCTTCAAGACCGCGTTTATTTGCCTGGCTTCCTGAGCTGAGGCAAACAAATCAACAGGCTTTCAGTTTTGACCAGAATTTGTGCCACAAATTGTGCCACACATGGTAGATCACCCTCAGCAAAATCAAATAGATTATATAGATTCAAATAGCATCAAGTAGCTACAGTACGAGCACAGAAACCATCCATATCCATCATCCATGCATTTTTATGTTCCCCCCACTTCATTGTCCTTTGAATCTCTTGTTTTGTCCAGCTCGATATCCCATGTTCTAAACTTGCAGCTGAATGGAGCAGTTGAGAATAGAGACAATTTCAACTGCGAAAATCCTCCAAGCAAGAGCAAGTTGCTGGAGAAAAGCCCAATTGTCGCATATCATCCAGTCGCTGCATAGCAAGTTCAAGCGCACCAGCGTTGGCAAGCGCAGAAACAGCAATACCAAAACCTGATATCTGCATGCTCGGTCTGATTTCAAAGGATTTTTGTAGCGTTGCGCTTCCTCTCCCCCTGTCTCCATCACCATGAGGTCACCCTGCCCTGCTATCTGCCAGCAAGATTTGCTGCAGCCAACAATAACAGTGGAAAAGTTCAGAAATTGGCAGAAATTTGACGTTCCAAGGATTCCATTGATTCCAAGGGACAATTTTTATCGAGCCGAATGCCATCCTGCAATGCTCGCTGCAGCCATGCATCCGCAGCTTGCCCTTCACCTGCCTTTTGTGCTGCAGAAATCAGGGTGCCATAGACCACCATATCAGGTTGGATTCGTTCCTCTGCCATTCCTATGGCTAGAGAGCGTGGAGAGTGTCCCATGACGGGTCGAGAGCCATACGGAAGAGGACCGGGTGAATGGGTGATACATTATCGTGCATGTCGTACATGTGAGTCTGACCTATCCTACTGCTCATGGCATTGCTTTTAACATTGCTAGTGACTGCTAGTGCTAACGTGATTAACAAGATGAAAAGTACGCTATCTAATACGATGTTTCTGATTGCTACTTCTGTTACTGCTGCTACCCGTACTGCAACTGCGATTCCTACGACCACCCGAATCACTGAAACAACAAACATGGGTACAAGAACTGATCCAAACCCGTTGTGTAATTCATGCTCTATATAGTATTGCACAGAGAAAGGCGACCAACTCCACACCGGTACTCCAATCGATCCATCACCAAATCGTTGGTACATGTTCCACTGAATATCAACGGAATCAGAATATCCGAATGACATATATATATATATATATCCGAAATTATCGAATCTGAACAGCAACTATGAGCCAAGAGTCGGTCGAACCAAGACTCTGCCAGCTGCAAGTCACGTTGCCGTGCTGCAAAAGCGATGAATGGTGTTATCAACGCAGCACCTGCGTCATAACATTCCAAATCTAGAAAGCTTCACGAGTAGCACCACGAGTAGCACCCAAACTGTTTCAGACACGTCGTTCCAACCCCTAATCTTTCCGTCAATCTGCGTCGAATCAGCTCTAATGGACAAACCACAGGAACAGAATCCCCTCGGCCCTCTGCAATATTTGAGCTCTTTAGTAGACAAATGCATGGAATCACGCACTGAACTTGCAAGAACATTCAGAAGTTGGACAAAAATGGACATTGTGAAAAAACATGAAACAACTTGAAAAAACAGTACGGTCTGACAACTGACTCAGCACCAACCTGGTGGGAGGCCAAAGTCTCTGCATTTCCTTTGAATGCCAGGGAGTTTCTATTTGAGATGTGCTTATCTACAAGAGAAATTGTTACTATGCACAATGCCAGAAGGGTAGCCGCATGATATGGGATGAGTGATAAACAAAAGCAACACAGGAAAGGGGAAGTAGAATGTAACAATCTTGGGAATGCTTTGAGATCATCTGAGATCCAAGTTTCTGTAGCCAGGACTCAGCCAGCTCCAAGTCATCCGCCTTCACGGCTGCTGTAATCAAGGTGCTAAAAGTGACGACGGTAGGTTCCAAACCTGGGCGTCCAAGATCGTCCAAGGATCTCCCTGGCTTGGGATCAGGTCAAAAAAAAACAACGATCAAAAAGTCAGTTGCAAGTTGGAAGTCTGTTTTCGTTTCTTGACCTCGAAAAAGCTCTTTACAAAGCCATTGCAAGGCATCGAATTCCATTGAAACCACAATTGACATCTTCTCCTAGCCTCCTTTCATCATCCTCCTGCGAATTAAAGTTGTTTCTAGCGTCAGATTGATTCAAACTGCATTCCTGAATTCCTGTTCAGGCCGGGCTCAGGCTGCAAGATCTTAGGTTGAGCTTATTCTGGAATGTTCTGAGTGAATGGTCATGGCCCTTGTCGGTTTTCAAAACAACCAGCCAATCATCGCCAAAGGTGTCACCCAAACGGATCCAGGTCCAACCGATGGGCATCCATCCATTGTGACTGCGACCTCGTATCTTAAACGTCATGTCACCTGCTTCCAAAGCCTGCTGAAAAACTTTCTCCGCAGTCTTAAGGTCACCTATCTTTGCCGCCGCTGAGATGATGCTGTTCATCATAACGATGTCTGGCTTCAGTCCTGGAACACTGCCGTTGAGGCATGTATATAGTTATAGTCACTCTGCATCACTCTGCACTTGCAACATGTGCGGTTGCAAATGGATTCCGGTCCAAAGCAGTTTTGTTTTTATTTGTTCTTTTAGTCAGTTCCTAACAATTACACACAGATGCTCGCACTGCAAGCAGCACAAGAAAGCAATGACCTGTAAAAAATAATGCAAAGTGCAATGATGTAGTGCCGCGTAAGCACCAACCTTGTTTTGTGTGGATGTACGTGGGTGGTATTAATACAAGTAGATGTCAGTATCGATCAGATGGCATCTTTCACCACTAGATGCCAAGTAACAGCTGTGATGACATCTCTCATCGTAGGCGAGGCGCTTTCAACTGTGCCTTGCTCAAAATCTCAAACACGTTTCATCCTCAAACCTGTCCTTTTTCGATGGCTTCCCGCATATATGCTTGAGCCGCCTCAGCGATCTGATTCAAAACTGTGTATACATGTGTATACTATACGCTCTTTTGGCTCTGGGACTGAGGTATGGTGATCAAAAATGATCACATCTTTTGCAGCTTTTCTTTTTTGGAAGAAATCATGTGAAATCATGTCGTTATCATCTGATTTTGCAGGTTGACCTGCAAGCGCCGCGTTGCTTCTTCAACGTGGGTTTGCATTCCAAATTCTTACAAACAGGACCCACTAGCTACACCAAGCTTATTACAAAACGCGACATCAAATGATACCACGCTTGTGACAGCAGTGTGTGCGCGTCTGCATCTGCTGCAGCAACTCACCTTCAGATCGCGCTTCTTTGCAGCTGCACTGATGAGGCTTGTGTATGTGATGAGGTCCGGCTCCTGCCGAAGCAATCCAAGCATGAATGTGGCTTTGAAGGTGGTTCTGAGTGATGGGCTGCCTTCCATGGCTTTACTGGGCACTGCACCAAATAAGAAGGCCAATACAGGCCAATCTGATTTTTGTTCAGTATTTCACTTCATGTCTTTGCCCACCGGTCTCCTCTCCAGCTTCCCGTGCTCGTTGCAGCCACCGCTGGGCTGCTGCAAGGTTGCCAACACGGGCCACTGCTGCAATCATAGCGTTGAAGGCATTGATGTCCAGTTCAGCACCAAATTTCTCCGCCTCCAAGAACCACTTCCTCAGCTCGAGGGCCTAAATAAAAGCCGGACACATGTCGCAGGCTCTGAAGACGGGACTTCTAGCATCAGCCACCAAAGTTTTTTTTGCCTTGATTTAATTTGCTGTTCAAACCTGCTTTGTTTACTTTGTTGATCTTTTATGGGTTGAGATTCGGCACCCACCAGACAACTGCCAAGCTGCTCAGCAATCGCCACGTTTCCAGACTTGGCAGCACAACTGATCACAGGCGCATAGATTGCTGCTTTGCCAAGGCCATCAGCCTTGGCTTCGGCCAGGAACGCTTCAGCAGCAGCCAGGTTCCGCGCGTTGGAGGCACTGGTGAGGAGACCGATGTAGCTAATCTGATCCTCACATCCCCAAAAATTTGACGGATTTCAACAGCATCAGAGCTATTGGCATCAAAAATGTGTGCCAGGCTCCCATGCACTGAGCAGGATCAAATACATCCGGTCGGGGGGAAAGCCGCGCCAGCGGTTGTGAGCGTTTTGAATAAAATGTCGTTTTCGCCATAGCGAAACTATGCGAAACTACTGATGCATTCTCGCTTAAAATTCCCTGGGAAATTGAAGGGTTTTTTTGATGATGACCAGTAATTTACAGGGAATTTTCTCTTGAAAAGGTGCGCGATGTTTTTTTCCTTCTCACATCGCCATGCGGTTCTTCAAGGAGCGGCCAGTGACCTCCAAAAGGCTTTTGGTTTTGGAGTTCATCCAGCGCCATTGCCACAACCTGATTCTTCGCACCAGTTTTGGGTTCACATGGCCTTTGGTTCTGGTCGAGACTACATGGTATGGCCGACTTTGATAGTCGCCACATCGCATCGACCCCACTTTAGAGTGATTGCAAGCTTCATGGCGCGCACCAAACTTGTGACTTAAAGATGGATAGCATGGTGCTCCATCGGTGATCAACATGTTGCAGGAACCCTTGAGGCTAAATGAAAAAGAGACATGCAACAAAGTGAAGAACAAGTGACAACATGAAGCTCAAGGTCGACAGTTTTATACATGTAGCAACATCTGTTTTACATACATACATACATATACGTATATATATATATATCTATATATATATCTATATATATATAATATATATATATGGTTGTTGATCAAAATTCCTTTATCCCGGAGCGGCCATTCTTCGCGAATAAAAATTTTACTTTCGCGAAACTTTAGCGAACTCCATGTTTATCTTTCGCGGGGCCCATGTTGGCCAACAACACCTCTTATGAAGATTCGTTCACCACCTGCCAAATTACGCCAGAGAATCACGGATCACTTCTTGGTAGCCTTTTAAACATGCAGCTAGCATCACGGAATCCCTTCTCAGGACAGATTTTTTTTTGCAAAGTTTACTGCCCCACCCCTTCAACATGCACTTTGACTTTCGCCCGCTCTTTCGCATAACTTTCGCGGAACTTTCGCGAAAATCCCTATTCACAGACCCCGGCCATCAGCAGGGGGTGCACTGAAGGAATGGTTTACATATGTAATCGTGTGTATCTACTTCTGTGCCAATCCTACATTAATGGTGCCAGCAAGGGAATGCACAAGACATCACGTTAACACCCCCCCAACCCAGTGACATGACGTAGCATGATCTAACATGTGCATGTGACGCAAGTAAACAAGATCGTTAAAATCCCCCGCAACCCAGTGACGTGACGCAGCATGTGCATGTGACGCAAGTTAACATGAACGTTAACATCGCCCCACAATGCCCCCAACCCAGTGACATGACGTAGCATGTGCATGTGACGCAAGTTAACATGAACGTTAACATCGCCCCCCCAACCCAGCGACGTGACGTAGCATGTGCATCTGACGCAAGTTAACATGAACGTTAACATCACCCCCCAACCCAGTGACATGACGTAGCATGTGCATGTGACGCAAGTTAACATGAACGTTAACATCGCCCCCCCAACCCAGCGACGTGACGTAGCATGTGCATCTGACGCAAGTTAACATGAACGTTAACATCGCCCCCCCCAACCCAGTGACGTGACGTATAGCATGTGCATGTGACGCAAGTTAACATGAACGTTAACACCGCCCCCCAACCCAGTGACGTGAAGTAGCATGCGCATGTGACGCAAGTTAACATATGTTAACATGAACGTTAACTCCGCCCCCCAACACAGCGACGTGACGCAGCATGCGCATGTGACGCAAGTTAACATGAACGTTAACATCGCCCCCAACACAGTGACGTGACGTAGCATGTGCATATGACGCAAGTTAACATGAACGTTAACATCCCCCCAGCCAACCCTTTCAAAAATGAGTGTTTTTAAAAACGTGCACGACTACAGGCGCGGTTTCCCCCCCGCTGGCAAATACATGCACCAAGGGGACCGACGAGACAACATACCATTTCCATCCATTTCCCCCGGCAAAATGAGTCAAAATGGCCCTGCAAACTTTGCCCCTGGCAGTAAGACGAGGAACTGGACGCACATCCAAAGCCCTCATCTCCTGCAGCATTTCATGAGCCAGCCCAGTATCACCTGCTCGTGCTGCTGCTTGAATCGCGGCATTGCAAGTGCTCAGTTCCACCTGCATACAGTGGCCCTGAATCTTCTGTTTTGGCAGAGTTTTGGCAAAAAATATCAAAAAATGACTCGATAACAAATCATCAAAATGAATGCACCCGGTGTAACCCTGCACAATTCGCGGGCTTTCAGTGAAGTGATTTGCACAGCCAGTTTCATAGCCAAACGGTTTCAAAATATTTCGGGTGCACGATATATATACAAGAAAATAATAATGACATTGTCTGTCATGGTCTCCACCGCTTAGGAAATCTACTTAGCTGTTTTGGGTAGTTTTGGGAAAATCGACCCCTCAGCAAATAAACAAAAATGCCAATTGCGAGCACCTAGGTCGAGATAGCTTGAGTTTGGGAAAGTTCATCTGACCCCCTTTGACATGACATTGAGTCTCCATAGTTTCCCAGACCTTCGAAAGGACGCAAACAATTCTTCTCTGTCTGCACCATTTCCGTACAGTACATGTCTTCCCTTTGAGCGGATGTGTTCATCTTCTGACTTATGTCATCACTTGTGGTATCTTTTTGGCTGACTTTACTTCACTTTGCGCAAACTTCTGTTGATTTTACGTATTTTATTGCACGGAAATACACGAAAATGGCGGAAATACCCGGGCAAGGCCAACGTGACTGAACCATTGCAAATTCAAATGGTTATCCTTTGTCAAGATAGCCGTTTTTACTTTGAATTGCCCAAATGCAAAAAATGATGAAAAATGGCCACGCATCACACCCAAATCTGCCTTGGACCGAAATTTGCAACCAACAAATATCAAGTGTATTCTAGTATGTTCCTTATAATCCCTTCCTCCTAATACTAAACCCCCCCCCCTAATACAAAACACGGCAGGTAGTTTTTAGTATTAGGGGGGTATTTATTATTAGGGAACCAAATCGAAGTCATGTTAATTAATTAATTAAATTTCCTTATATAACGCAATTAAAATATTGCCAAAAATGGCAGTTCGAAGCTTACCCCTAATACTAAATTAAAACCCTTAATACTAAAAACTATTTTTTCCGATCTCAAAATCAATTAAATTTCCTTATATAACGCAATTAAAATATTGCCAAAAATGGCAGTTCGAAGCTTACCCCTAATACTAAATTAAAACCCTTAATACTAAAAACTATTTTTTCCGATCTCAAAATCAATTAAATTTCCTTATATAACGCAATTAAAATATTGCCAAAAATGGCAGTTCGAAGCTTACCCCTAATACTAAATTAAAACCCTTAATACTAAAAACTATTTTTTCCGATCTCAAAATCAATTAAATTTCCTTATATAACGCAATTAAAATATTGCCAAAAATGGCAGTTCGAAGCTTACCCCTAATTGCTAGAGTAGCCAGGCAGCTTGGAGTGAGGGATTGGGACTAGGCCCCCCTAATACTAAACACCCCGGGGTGAACTAGTTTTTAGTATTAGGGGGGAGAACCCACAAATGGTAAATTGATTTTTAAATTGTTTTTTAAAGGGGATCAATTACAAGTCAAATTGGCCAAACTGAAATTTTCGGAAATTGGAGATGGATGCCTGTTTTTAGTATTAGGGGGACGTTTAGTATTAGGAGGAAGGGATTACTTCGTTACATACATAACATCTTATAATACGTATAAACCAACATATTATATATATATGATGCAATTACCAGTAGTACCGTGCAAGGCGGTGGCGGAAGTTTCAAAGATAGGAAACCTATAGGAGAGGTTGGTTGCTGTCAATCATGGATGTCCTCCTGGCTATCTGTCTATCTGTCGGTTTATTTATTTATCTATCTGTCTGTCTTTGTGTCGACCTATCTATTTGTCTATCTAATTATCTGGCTATTTATCCACATATCTACACATTTGATTTCCATTTGGCTATCTGTTTATCTGTCTATCTATCCGTGCATCTATCTATCTCAATATCCTTCTGTCTATCTATCCGTCTATGTATCTATCTAGTATATATCTATCTATTTATCTAGTTGTGTGACTATGTGTTCACCTGACTATCTATCTATGTACCTATCTATATCTCTATCTATCCATCTTTAATATCTATCTGTTCATGTCTTAGTGACATGACCGTTTGAAAAGGAAAGATGTTGGATATCAACAGGACAACAAACTTGCAGTTGTAAATGTTGGATTTCGCAAGACCCTTTGTAGATTCCCTGGCCAAAAAGTGATACAAAGTGCACCTCTGACATCCTAACATGTCTGATGGAGATGTCTCTTGCACTGCGCCTGCGCCTGCCATCGTTTTGGAAACTGCTACAAAATCCACCCGTTCTCCCACTTTTCAAACAGAAAAGGACGCTGTGCACTGTGCGCCCGTGCGTTTTGCACTGTTTTCCTTGCAGTGTTTTGCAGCGTTTTCCTCTTGCAGTGTTTTCACATCATCAAAGCGCCACAATAGGCCACAATATGCCCAAATATGCCAAAATAGGCCACAAAGGTCTAAATAAACAAAAAACAAAAAAGACCCAAAAAAACAAAAATAAATAAAGATTTCTAGAGACTGTAGGCATTGGGGGCATGTCTTTGTTTTTTTTTGGTCTCCTAGGGGCCGACCTCATTTTCCGCCATCTTCGCTCTCCCGGTTTCTCTGGGCCGCCGCCGGCCTCTTTCGGGTTGAAAAGTTAGTTCTTCGGGTACTTGTCGTTGGCATTTCCCGGACATCCTTTGCCTTCTCCTCCTCACGCTCCCTCTTTACCTTGACCCTTTCCTTCTCACCTACCTCCATTCTGTCTGTGGCACTGGGTTCTGCTGCAGGACGGTCACCAAACAAACCTTGTCGAATTGCTACAAGTCTCTCTTCTTGTTCCTTGTCTTGCTTGGTTGCCTTCCTTCTTTTAAGGATTTTTTTCATGATCATCTCAATCCACTCCTGCTCTTTCTGAATCTCCTCCTCGAAACATTCAGGCATATCCTTTTCGCCATCCTTGAACCTCCCATAGACCTGTTTCCCTTCATAGACCTGTTTCCCTTCCTCAGTGAGGTACTCACAAATTGGCATGGAAATACGGCGCACAGGGTCCTTGTTGATTCCTGCCGGGCGGTAGTACAGGTGCTCCTTGGAGTTCACTAAGAAAGCACCACGTTTGAAAATTGCGTCCATGTGTGCGGGGGTGGCTTGTTCAGTGACAGCGGGGCGGATGATCTTCCAAAAGGTTTCAAAGGAGACTTCATTCATGAAGCTTGGGGGCAATGGCACTCCGTCGTCATAGCTACTGTCTGCTACTGCCCTGGGTTCGTTCTGAACCCACTTTGTTGCCCCCCACCTAGCCCATGCCATGGATTCGTACAATCCCACGTCAAGGAAGGCCTTCACCATCTTCATACTCAACAAGGACAAAGATGGAAGTCTCCCATGAGGATGGATCCGGGCTCACCTCTCAAGAAGTCAATCTCTGGAGTACAACGGATACAAGGGGAACCTTCTGCCTTGAAGCGAGTCTTATTGTGCCGTGCTTGTGCTATCAAAATACTTCTGCCTCAGGGGCTCTTGCCTACTCCTGCCTCACCTAAAAGCAAAAGGGCCGATTGATCAAAGTCCCACATCTCCTCCAAGATCTTCGTCAACCAAGGCTGGTAGTACGGAATGGTCAGGGGGATAGGCCAATTGAATTCCTTCCGGGCCAAGGCACCGTCCGTGGATAAGTTGCACAGATCTTTGTCAACCAAAGCCGTAGGCCAACCATAGATGGGGGAATCAACCTTCCTGGTGTTTTTGGTTTGCCATCGAAGCTGGGCATTTTCAGAGGCAAACCTAGGGCCATACTTGAGGATATAGTCAAAACCTGCATCAATTTCATCATCGTCTTTGTCTTCAAATGCACCTGCCTTTGCGGGTTTGCGGGTAGCGGCACTGGACAACTCAAAGCATTTGAACTGGCGACCTCCTAGTCCTTCAAGACAGTAGTGCAAAACCTTTCTTCCAACTTTGGGGTTTTGGGTCATCCATTTGGCGCGGTAGGGGGTGCCGTACACAAGGGAGCGAACCATATTGGGTTTAACCTTCTCTGGGCAAGTCATATGCTTCAAGATGGCATGGTTGCTGTCTGTGTCTTTCAAGATGACGATTTGCATACGGGTGTCGGGGGAGACTTGCTTCTTGAGGCCGAAGGGATCTGGTAGTAGCTGTAGGCCATGTCTGTCGCAAGCATTCTTGTACGCTTTTCCCAAGGCATCAAAGTCAATCGCATTTTCATACCCAAAGATGATGTCATAGAAATGGACCATTGGGGACTCCGATGTGTTGAAATCATCCTTCGGGAAGGCATCCCATTCAAAAGAACTTCTGGGTAGCTCAGGAGAAACACTAGCAGGAATGCTGCGTAATGTTAATCCTTCGGTTACTTCCTTCAAATCGTCATACGTCATATCTTCCGCTTCCAAAGGCATGACGGGCACACGCACCAAGTAGCTTAGAAGGATAGGGCACGAACTACGGACTGGAGCAAAAATATACATACATAATGTGACAAGTCATGCGATACAACCTGCAGCAATGAGAACATGTCTTAAAACTCATTATATAGGGACTTTGTCAAAAATAGTGATTTATATGGAAATTACACGGGCGTGGGGCGTCCCCCTCTCTTTTCAAAAGGTGCGGAATCCACTTCCCTTGCCACGAAAAACGGCGCTTGAACGTCCAAAAATAGTCCGAACGTGGACGTGGTGTGTTTTTACCATTTTGACTTGGAAATGTGCTTCCCGCGACAACGCCGTGCACTTTTTCAACATCTCAACTTCCAAAAGTGCTCCAAACCCATGGTATTTTTCACATTTTGGTTTCGAAATGTACTTCGCGCCACGTCGGCGTGGGCTTTTTCAACATCTCAACTTCAACTGGCAAAATAGCTCCGTTGGCCTTTTGACTTGCTTCGCGCCACAATGGGATGCAATTTTTCATCTCTCATCTCCCCAGATGGCTCCGCACCGGCCGCTTTAGAGAGCCTACTTTTCGGCCCTCCGGAGCCACAAAACATTGGAAAGACACAGTGTTCGCAACTTTTCTACCTTTTCGCGCACCTTCATCTTCTTGCTTCTGCTTTTCTCTTCTCTGACTTCTTCTCTTCTGTCTCTTTCTCGTCTCTGCCTCTCCATATTGTCGGAAGTTTGACTTCTAAACTTCCTTCGATCATATAGATAATACCAATCATGCAGCGATGATCCGGCAGGCGAACGTTGCATTTAAAACGTCATTCATACAATTGTATACAATTGTCTTATTGCCGTGAAAGCATACCAGGGTTTGAGCCTCTCCCTCCCTTGTTGCTCGACGGAACCATCTCTGGGCTGCCACAGTGTTGCGGCCCCGCGCCGCCGCCGTTAGCAAAGCACGATACGAGTAGCCGTCAAGTTTTCTCCTTGGCAGGTTTCAACCGCTTCTGCATGTTGCAGTGTGAAGTTTACGCGACCTAACGCGGCTCTCCATTGGCTCAGCTTCATATCAGATTATCATGCATAGGATTCCCGACAGTAATTAATTAGGGGTTTCGAAACTTTCCAATGCGACAAATGAATACACAAATGATACACCAAGCACATCCAAGCACATGATCAAATATCATCATATTCTATTTCATATTATATATCATATACTATATACGACACTCTTAGCACCCCCCTCATCATGACTCCCCCTTCGAAATCGACCGATTCCAAAACCTCTCCATGTGGACAGGGATTGGCATCTTCCGTAAACTCTTTAGAATCTTGAAGTAAATCCTTAAATATCCTTAAATCAAATCCTTGCCAGGATGCCCATCCTCTAACAGAATCTCAGCCCACTTCTCTGCCGTCTCCAAATCTCCTCGGAGCCCTGCTGCTCGCAGGGCTGCATTCGTTGCCTCCTCTGACCCGCCAGGCCCCAGCTGGGCCCTGCAAAGTGTGAGCCAATGCTCCGCAGCAACTAGATCTAGGCTCTCCTCGGCTCAGTTGATGATGTCTGACGCCTGATGCGCTTGCCAAATATGCTAAATGCTCAAAGACCATGACGAACAACTTCAACCGGATAGGACTAACAGCAAGTGACCAGGAAGCACGAGGAAGCACTGTGTGTCTGGAAGGTTTAGAACAAAGAACGGTGAGAACGTGTAAAACATCATAAAACAATCATACACATGTACTGTACATCCCTTTGCACCACCACCATCAGCAGCAGCAGCACCAGCAGCCCAGCACCAGCAGCACCAGCACCAGAACCACCCGCACCATCAGCAGCAAAAACATGGGCCAACAATTTGAAAACAATGGAACACCATTTCAACACGTAAGAAACACAATGAAACATACTAGCAGACGCCCTAAGTTACCCCATTTACCCATTAGTTACCCCAACCGCAAGGCACACCGAGTTACCCCAGGGCAGACAGTAGTTACCCCAGGTGTCAAATCCCCAAGGCACAGCGGCTCAGATGCATCATGTTTTGAAGTCGTTGCAAACTTTGAATCATGTTATTAGGTTGCATTTAGCTATGCCCGGAATCAGAATATGGGAAGGTGCGACCTGTCAACTTGGAGTCAAGTAAAAACAGAAACAATATCTTGCATCCACGAGTCTGCAGCGGAAGTGACCAGGGCTGTGTACATGGCCCCACTGGGCTGTAACCTTGCCTCTGTTGCGGCTTGGAACCAATGCTCACACCTAGCCACGTCAGCTGCCCTTGCCGCCGCAAACATCAGGGTCACCAAGATGGCATAAGCATTGCCTGGTGCATGGAGCAGGACTTAGCTGCACGGCTGCGACATGCTGCGACATGCTGCGACACTCTTTCTACTTCGTGGGGCAACGTCAAAAGGACGCCCACAAGACCCATAGCACATCCGTTGCTCGGTGGGAATGAACCTGGAGAAGCTGACCCACCAAATCTAAAATGAACCAGTTTCCTTCCAATCATTTCATAGCCCGCAAAAAAAACGAAGCCATAGAAGCCAAGATACGAGGCTGAATTCCAGCCGCCTCTGCTTCTTGGAACCAGAACTCGGCAGCGGTGAGGTTCCCGCATCGTGCGGCTGCATCCACCACCATGCCATAGTCTTTCAGGCCCTTCACAAAAGGTCGAGTTGGGCTTGGGCTTGGGAGTTTGGTGAAGAGGTACAACAGACTCTACACCAACTTGGTTTATGCAACTATATGCTGCACGCTCGCAAAATTACCAAAGGCATATATATATATATATACAAAAGGCATTCAAATGGGATGTCAATAGTTATCACACCTCTAACGAACAGGACTTCAGGTGATTAACTGCGGGCTTGCTGGCAACAGGCTGCTTTTGCATGAGGGAAAAAGCATTGAAGTATTGATTGATACAGTACCGATATGATAGAATCTGATAGAATATATGCGTATAATATATATATATATTTATTTATTTATTTATATTTAGATTTTTTATATTGACAATGCTGCTGAATCTACTTCAGCCAAAAGCAGTCAAGCGACTGGCTTTTCGAGCTTCCGAATCTGTTCTTCCACAGCTTCCAGATCGTTGTTCTTCACGTAGACCTGATCAAACAGCGGAAATTACGCTTCACTTTAGCCTTCACATGCCTTCACACTGTTCAGACTGAAACGATACAGCAGTAGAAAGATCCGTAAATCGAGATTCAGGTTCAGGATGGGTTCACCTCTCTCCACGGCTACCCTGGTCACAAGATGTCACAAGTAAGGCGAGGAGCGGTGGCACGGCCAAAAAAAACAACTTGCTGTCAGCAATTGCTACCCAACTACAACCCGTGGGGAAGCTTGGCCAGAATCTGTTCAGCGTTTGTACACTAAGAAAAAGACGAACTATCCACGAAGCGGATGTCTGGCCCTGCGGCAGGTCCCTAGAAGCAAAGGGCCACACCTTTCGTAGAGCAGCCCTGTGCTCATCCGTGACCTGCAGGCCTCAGCTACACGAAAATGATGCAAAGTCATCGCCTGTCTACCTTGACCCATCTTGACCCCGATGATGGGGGTGATGCAGCGGCTGCGACTTGATATCAGGAAACTTCACGCGCACAAATGGCAAGTGTGGTGAAGATGAAAAGTGCCAAGTTTGAGCAGCTTTGCATAGCTTTGCGTGACCTTTCTAAGCCTTCGACCAAGTGATCTCCACTTTGCCACGAAGGAGGTTGCCTTTGCCACGTCTCCAGTGGAAGAACAGGCCTGATGCTCAAGAACTTTCTGCAAGCTTTGATGTGACTTGGCGCCATTCAACATTGTTCGAGAGGTTCCAACACTGCAAATATGAAATGAAACAAAGCATCCTTGTCCCAACATGGCAGCCTCCAACAAGCTCCACAGTGTGAACTTGTCTGGCTGGACGCCGTTACGAAGAAGCTCCTAGACCCAACTAGCTGATGGTCAGACTGCTGAGGCCATCAACCGTAGTTCACAGTATAGGTGATAGACGTGATTGATGCTAAAGATGGTGATACTTCAGTGAGACATAACAGTCATAACATCGAGACACCGTGCTATGCAAATGTATGAAATGTGCCTAGCGCATACTGTCCCTTTCAAATCCGTTCAATGTGTCCAATTTGAAGAGTTTTTAAGATATACATACAAAAATATGTATATATATATATATATGTGTGTTATATCTTAGAACATGGTATTACGAAACTAATTAATGTGCATATTATATAATTGAATCTAATTGTTATACAATTTATAATTATACAGTTGTACATTGTACATGTGATAGGACCTGTAGGAGGACCTACAGAATCCGAACACAGAATCCGTTCACCTAGGTCCTGACCTAGGCTTGCCACATCTGATTTGGGCAGCACAAAGAAACAAAGAAAAAAACCAACGACTGCTCCTGAAACCATGTCCCTGCAGCTTCCACATTTCTTGCCTCAAAAACATCTTCTTGAACAATCATGGAGGGAATTTGTTTCCATCTGCAACAATCACATCACATCACGCTTGGAACAAAAATCCCTGCAGACATCTGCAGACTGCATCTATTCTCACCCGGGTTAAGTTGACCCCAACAATGGGGGAGGCGTCACACACCAACTATTCGTGACTGTACACTGTACAGTATAGATATATAAGTTATATAAGTAGTATAGTATAGACATGTATAGACATGTATAGACATGTATAGACATGTATAGACATGTATAGACATGTATAGACATGTATAGACCATACCCATCGGGACGAGGCATCTGTTGGGATCAAATCCATTCATCGTGAATCATCGTGATCAAAGCCAAGGCAAACATCAGTAGCGATGTCTGTGCCTTCGCTGCAGCTCCGATCAGCAAATTGAAGTGCACCGCCTCCATGTAGTTGAATAATGGGTAGCAATGGGTAGCAATGGCATGTGCTGGCACGCTGATGGCATGAGAAGACTCAGTCAAAATATGTCAAAATCATGGAATTACACCATATTACATTCTGGCTCCTGGCTCGCGCAGATTCAACACGGTGAATTGGAGAAAGCATAACAAAGTAAAGTGTGCATAGCTCATGAAAGCTAGCGAAGGTTGTTCCTCTTGGTCGCTGGAAAAGCCATGAACCTTCACAGTGTGACTCAGAGAAATCAAAGTGCCAACAAAAAGTTTCTGCTAGTGCCATGAAAGCGATTCAAGTACAAGTAATTATAATATTAAGTCTGACCTAGAGATCCTAGAGCACTTTTGCCGCGCTTCTGATGGCTTTTGTACGGTGAGCAGTTGATGAGCAATGAACACTTAAGCAGGCCAACCTCTGCGCCGCAGAGTCCCGCACTTCGCCTGCAAAGCCAAAAAAATGAAGATGACCAGGTCCTGCACAAATGGAAGTGAATGGAAGTGAATGGAAGTGAATGGAAGTGAATGGAAGTGGGAGATGTATGGAGATGGAATGATGTGGAGCCAGGAGCTCGAACAATCCTCCCTACTGTTTCTTGAGCAAATGCAAAGAGACTTGCCCGCCGACCCTGTGGCCTGAACCAATCCTCTGCAGCAGACAGGTTGCCCGCGCTGGCCGCTGCTTCAATCATCTTTCCTCAGAAACAGTGGCAGGTTGTGGCAGTAGCAGAATAGCAGTAGTGTCCATGCATCATCGGTGTGCCAAAACCTTTCTGGACTTCATAAATTAAATTCAACGAACACTGGCACTCTGGGATCTCTATAATCTCTATATAAATGAATTGTTGGCTGTTTGTAGATCAGCCTGAATTGGACGTGTACTGGTGGGCCTTTACAATTGCTCCAGTCCTCGTCAAGGGAACCCTTAACTACGGTTTCTTCAGCCATGCTGCCAAAGCCTTTTCTGTTGGGTTCTATGCCTTGCTCCAGCATTTCAGAGAAGACCAGTTCTGCCTTGCAGGGCAGAGACCAAAAAGAACTTCATACATACTGAACAAACATAAAAACAATTATCGTCGTCTGTTACCATCTTGATACTTGGCACGTATTCGGATGCGAGTGATCATCTCGTATCCCTTTTCAATCCTTTTCATCTTCTTCATCCCTTTGACTTTGTTGCACACTGTCGCACACTTATTCTATACATTTCTATACCAGTAAACCATTCTTGAAGCCTCGCCCAATGGATATCACGGACCCAAAGAGTCCAACTTTCTTAGCATCTGCCGCATCTGCATCGCGCCTTCTCCAAATCGCCAGCGTTTGCACAAGCTTTGATGCCAGTGTTGTAAAGGAGTCGTTTGAGGGTCCTAGGAGGCACTGGGCACAACTTTGGACAATGTGAATCTCGAATGGCTAGCAGCTTGACAATTTTTGGAAAGTTACAGGTTACAGGCTTCATGGGGCGTCTGCCTCCCATCCTAAATGTGCGTCAGGTAGATCGCATTGTCCATGAGATTCCATGAGTTTCGGTAAACAGTCTTTGTGGTTTGCCGCTCACGTGCTTTTCCACAAGTCATTCAATGTGGCATGTTCCGCTTGGGCATTCACTCATTGATGTAGAATGGGGACACGCGTTCTGAGTTGTTTGCCTTGCCACTCGTCTGTTTCGGCGTGCAGCAGCCCTAGTGACGCCAAGTCGGAATTTTTGTAAGATACAAATGTCAGCAACGCATTCATAGCCGTCCATAGCCGTCCATAGCTGTCCATTGCTGTCCATTGCGGCAATATCCTCAGATTCGGTGTTCACCACAATCACTCTCCAGGCCAGGGTTCGAGGAGGCCCGAGGCAATAGTTTTCGAAGCTCTTCAAGTGCCGCTTGGACATCACCTCGAGCCTTTGCTCCATGAAGGAGGGCTTTACCAAGGTTATCCAAGGTTGGGGTTCAGTATGCTCAGTCATCTAGAAAATCTATATTTAATAAATGAAGCCATGTAAAGGCTGGAAATTTCCTTTGGCCTATCGGCCTATATTATATATCTAACTCTTGGAGGCTCATGTTCCGAGCCAGTGAATCATTTCAGGCAACTTCGGAAGAAGCAAAATCTTCCGGAGACACGACGATGTCATATATAATTACGTATATACAAAATAATAGTCAGTTAATGTCAGTTATAGTATGTTATAGTAATAGCTATAGTTGGCAAATATTCGAAAAAGCTGACTGACATTGACTGAAACGGCAGCAAATCAGAAGCATTCCACTTCAACCATTTCTGCTTGGCAAGCTGGTCCAACAAGTATGGAAATGATCGAAATATTTTGCATATGTTTGGCTTCGTCAGGCATCTTGCAACTGGGTGCTCTGTTTGGCTGCAGCCAAGCCACGGCTAGGTCATTCAATTTACGAGTATGTGCCTGATGAATATTGAAGGAAGAACTTCGTGCCTGCTGACTAAGCACCGTAAAGCCAAGCTGATGACCTAGTCGGCAAGAGACGAGCGAGAAGCCAAACTCGGTTTGTGACGCTTGCAAAGCCAGAGTGCAGGTCAGACTGGGAAAGCCAAGGAAGCTTCAACTAACTGGACATGTGCTGTATGTGTCTGCTACAGCGACATTATACATCATGCATCATCATGCAAAGCTCTTGGTTCTGGCCTGGCATTTTCAGCACACCAATGAGAAACAGCACCAAGAGGCGCATAACTGATCTGCTTTGAAAATGGGATGTGCCTTACAGTGGGTCGGTGACAGCGTGTGATATAGCTCAGGTGAAGGTAAACTGTGTTGATAACATGAGATTGTTGCCGACATGCTTTGAAGGACTACCATACTTTGAATAACATATATATACAGCAAATATCATGGAACCAGGAAATTGGCTCTACTAAAATATCCTATACTATATTATATATATATATAAATACACATGTATCCAAATATGCTGTACAGTAGCTGCCACAGAATTGCTTAAATCCAGCCAGAGTTGCCCCTCATGACTGGGAGGTGCGTGCTGCACCTTACGTTTTGTTTTGCAAGCCATGCCTCCTCGACAGCTGATGGGAAGAGAAACGCATGGTATAGCAATAGT
The DNA here is from genome assembly GCA_947184155.2 of Cladocopium goreaui. Taxonomy (NCBI): domain Eukaryota; class Dinophyceae; order Suessiales; family Symbiodiniaceae; genus Cladocopium; species Cladocopium goreaui. Next base: position 360,393 of record CAMXCT020004713.1, read on the forward strand.
AAACCTAGGAAGTCCTTGGAATAAGCTTGGGTTGAACATAAAAATATATATTGGACTGGGGATGGAACACGATGGAACACGCATGGGACAGGACTGCTCTACCCACCTGTGTTAACAAGGCCATGTGCTCAAGCACGGCATGGCCATAAAATGCGGCTGGGTTGCAAATAGACCTGCGTATGTTTGGAAGTCCAATGAATCAGTTGCTTGTGACAATGGTTTGGTCTTACTCTTGGCTCACGTGGCTGTCGAAAAAGCCTTGAGCCACAATGATCAGCACAGATCACCATAAAGCCAGCTGCTTTGGGGAGAAGTCTTCTCGCACTCAAACACTTGACCATCGAAACCACGTCCAGCAGAAGCCAGTCACAAACGGGCTCATGGAAGAAATGGGGCATTGGAATCATTATCAAGGTTTTAAATGGTTTTAAAATGTTGTAAGTCAGGCAGGCTATAGCAAGCCGCATCTCCTGTATGATCCAGGAATTTCCTGGGATCTCTCTGGCAAGGAAAGGGCTTGAAAGCGCATGGAAGGGCACAACTAGCTTCTGTCAACAAGCTGTTTGCGCAGAATGGATCGAAACTTTGGCAGCAACATAATATATATATATAGCAGCATACTCTCTCCCTCTATTTTATGTCTCTTGGGCTGATATGCCTAGATGGTGCGCCACGCAGGATGGTTGCAAAGGGTGCTGCATCAAGGACCGTGTCAGTCATGCCATGCGCTAATTTTGACAGCTTATGTCCAGGAGTGACCGTCACCGATGTCGCAGAATGTGAACGATGCCAATGATCAATGCCTCAGTGTGGTCGACGCAAGCTTCGAACGTTCCATGCTGATTCAGAAGCTGTTGAATTCACCATCATAGCCGTAGAATCCAACTGGGCCAGGACATGCCAGGACACCAACTAGACGGTAACTAGATGTAACTAGGGCGAGATGGAGTGACAGTGATCAAATAAAATACACGAAGAACACCTGCTGAACACCTAAGAACATCTAAGAACCACACGGCTAGACTTGGCTACTGTGTGCCGAGGTGCCAAGAAAACCAAGGCGGCTGTTGCGCCACAAACCAGCAGCACGCCACCTCCACTCATTGCTAACACATGGTCGGAACATGTTGGAGTGATGCAGAGGGGGAATAGTCACCCCAAGGGTGTAAATGGAATGGCTTGCTTCAACTTGCGAGTCAACTACTAAAATCTTTCGCATGGTCCGGCATGGTGCAAAAGTATGCAAAAGTATGCAAAAGTTGTTCATGTCTTGTCGGTACAAGATGTTGGGCATACTTTGATCCGAATGTAGATGCTTTGGGACATTGGACCTCACCCTGCCCCTCCACAAAGTAATGCGTTTCACAGATGGCTCAGGATTCAATCATGGCAATTAATATGTATATATATATATATAATGTAGAACGAGACTGGCATGAAATTGCAAGGTGCCAGTGCAAGTAGACATTAAATGTTCATTCCACAGAATATGGATATCGTTGCCTTCGGTGTCTGTGACATTCTGTGACTGGGCCACCTGGTATTCTGCAAATAGCCGGGGAAGCGCTACCCTACTTTGCCGTACTTTCAAGAGTGTTTCAAGTTTCTGCACGCGTCCCCTCCAACAAACTTGTTTGCCAAAAAAAACGCAGTGGCGCCCGTATCGATCGCGAACACGCCGTTCTCAAGAGCTGCCATCACATCAAAGTACCTGACACAGGTAAGACATGTGTAAATCACACCTAAATTGATGACCAGTAATTATTAGGACTGTCATCGTTGAGTCAACACGATCCATAACATCAGCAAGCGAGATAGATCGAGATAGTATCAGGTTTGAGTATGCTTGCGCTTCTTTGGAATGGCGCATGGCCAAAACATTCTCTGCTCATCTCTGCTCATTGTTCAAGCCAGTTCAGCCCTGTTTCTCTACAAAGGGCTACTTTGATATACAGTTGAAATAGACACTGGCAGTTCAAATCTGCAATCTGCACTCAAATCTGTGGCCAACTGTCACAAAATGGCTTACAGTTTTAGTATGATGTGCCGAAGACCCCCATCTCGCCTGAGGGCACCAAAGGCCAAGACACAAATGCCCACACCGATCAAAAAGAACCCTAAGATCAAGTTTGACGAGACCTCAGCAAAACCAGGCCGTGACTAAATGACATTAAATGACGTGGCAAAAGATTGTAAAACATGGTAAAGTCATGTTAAATTGATGCAGCAGGGGAAAAAACACCTCACAAAGACAAACTCCCATCTATGTCCTTTTCCACCTGCTGGGAAGTTGGCCCAGCAGGAATGCTTTGGTTCTTGGACCCGTGCTCCCGGGAGGAACTTTATCACTCCAAAGCCTGCACCTTTTTTCAGGCGCAGGCGGAAATTTTGATGGAATGGTGAAAGAAACCACACTGCAAATCCATACGAAACCAATATATTTTGCAATGCAGCGAGCTTCGGTATACCGTCCATTCATACAGCGCGAGACTTCAAGATTCGCGGCAATGGCTGCATTCACAAAATAACGCACCCCAGTGTGCTATGGTATGACCTATGTATGACCTCAACGCTTTGAAACATCTGGACACGAAAAAACTTCCGTAGTGCTAGCCATTTAATTTCTCCAGCTCTGCTCTAAAGAATGCAACTGTGTAACGATGTCAACGCCGTTCAACATATATTGGATTGGTACAAAACGCATGAAACCCTTGGTTTAGCAGCTGGTTTACGGAGCTTGGAGCTGCCTGCCAGAGCCATGCGCAAACATGATCATTTGTGATCCCGGACTGTAGCATGCTCCCAAGTAATCAGCTTATCGGCTTGCATTATCTTGCATCATGATATCATATAATATCATATAATTCATATAATTATACATATTGAAAGAGGATGTAAAAGGATGCGATTTTTCTATGATTCTATACTGAAACTTCGATGCAGTCCTGACTCATCCCGAATCGTCTCGGCCCCTCATTCTCCACATGTCTCCACGAACCTGCCAAGGAAAGCCCGGTGCGAAGCCAGGCCAGAAACGTGCGTTCGTTTGCCAAATGGTCTCGTGCCGCGCTGTCTTTGTTGGGCACCTCCCAGGCGACATGATCCAACACTCAAAGCTCGGGACATTTCACAGCTATTAGCTATCCAATGCTATCCATCTACCACAATCTACTACTGGGTATGCATTACTATGCGTATCTATGCGTCTGCAGTTGGGTACCCTTGAATGTGCTCTATTTGCTAGCAATAGGATTGAATCACCATACCCTTCAAAGCTAACTTTGGCAAATCATGGGGACTGCTTCTACGCCAATGCCAAATCCAAGAACTTAAAGAAAATTGAGCACATACAAAGTGATTCAAGCTGATATAAACTGTGTAAATGTCTTGGCCGCCTGCTTGCTGAGACCCATGTTGATCATGGTGAGGTTTGAATGCCGCTTGGCATGGTCATGCACCTTTAGTGACCGTCCTTGCGCCTGGCAGAGTTGGGACGGACAACACGCTTGGGCAATCATACAAACACATCAAACACACAATTCTAATCAGCAAAGGAGTCGTTTTCAATGTTTTCACTGTTTTCATATTCTGATATATTTTGTTATGTTGACGCGCCAGTCACCAATCTTCACAGTGAAAAAACTCAGCCACCTTTGGTGAGCTGGCAGAGGCAAAGCCCTGGCAGGACTTGACAATACTTGACGTGTCATGATACCTGCGAATTCCCCAAATCCTTAGTGTGACAATCCTCCGCCCCACTTACAGCATCTTATAAGTACAAATGTTCCCGATCTTGCCAGCCTCATGCATAAATCCCATCAAAACCAACCCAACTGTATATATATATACATAAATTATATATATATATATTGTAATTGCCTTTGCCAGCAACTTGATCGGCATCTTATCAAGAAAACGTTTTTTTGTAACAGAAGCGAGCGCAATGCATCGCAATACTGCCCAAGACCCTGTATAAGTTGATCCAAGTTGTGTCTGGATGAAATGAGTGTGGCCCGGGCCGGCGCCTCCTCTATTCTCAAATATCCGTCCTACATCACGTTTCAACATGCAACACCATCACAATGATTAGGCAAATGGAAAATTGATATGGATGCACGACACAATTCGTGCACGACTGCAAAAAAAACATACAAGGAACGCGTAGGCACCTACAATTCGTCGGAGCAAACTCATGTGGACAATGCGCTTTCTCAGATCCAAAGGCACTAGGAACAATCCAGCCTAATGCTACAGTAGCTATCCTGATTATCCTGAATGGTGAATGGTGCTACGCTACTAACCCGAGAGCCACCTTTCTCCGTTTCCACCATGTGTGCAATACCCCCACTTGTCCTCTGCCATGGCAGGGCACCAGTCGCAGCTTGTCTTTGAGCCGAGCTGCACCAACGAAGCGAACCAGTCTACGACATTCTACGGCTGTGTTTCAGGCCCAATTCAATGCATTAGTTTTACATAGTTTTACCGTGCAGCACATCTTGGGTTCCCGACGCGTCATTCCAACGGCAGCATGCAGCAACATCAGCCTGCAGTTAGATGGGATGAAGGGATGGACTGCAGCTGTTTGATGCTGCTTGTCTTTGCATGTAATCTCTTCGAGCACATTCAGTGAGAACAGCCAGGGGTTTCTATGAACTTCATAGGTCTACAAACCCATGGACAAATAGCAAATCTATGTAAATCTCAATTTTTTCCATGTCCGCGATCAGTGGTTTGCTAATGGCATTGTCAGCCTGTTGGTCCTTACAAAACGGTTGCCGATTAACAATAGCCCAAGTGACTATCGAGGCAAAAACTCGCAGTGCCTAAGGCATGAGCTGCGAGGCGCGCTTGCTTCAAATTTTTGCAAGCTTTCCAGCCAGTTTGAAAAACACAATCCCTGGAAGCATCACTGCGAGCCCGAGAACGGCAAAGGTCTTGTCCTTACCCCAGGAAGGACCCCAGTGAAATTGTGGCGTTGCGTCGAAGCCTGCCCACCATAGGATGCCAAGGGGACCAACCAGGGATACAACCACTGCCTGCCATGTTGCACTGGATGTGAATTTCAGGAGGAAGCCGGTGGACACGTAGGACAGCATGTATGCAAGAATAAAGATCCTTGACTGTTCTTACCCTGGCATACCCTGGCCACAGTTCCTATTAACATATTATCCGCCGACCCCAGCTTTGCCAGCTCCTTAGCAATCATTGGCCTACCTCTGTCAGCGCCAGCCTACAGCTTTCAACGGCCGCCGTGGCACGCTGCGTAAGCAAACTGGGTCTATCCTGGGTCTATCTAATTACGGTTTCGAAACTGCTACGTGGCAGTCTTTAACCACCCTTGAAAAGCCTTAAAACCCTTAAAACTTCAAAAAACTTAAAAAAGTGCCAGCCTTGTCAGCACCTCCAAAAACTTAAAATTGGCCAAGCCTGCGTTCCCGCTTCTGTCAGCAGCAGGCTGCATAAGCCCCGCAAACTGGGTCTACCTTGCGTCTATCTATGGTTTCGAAACTGTGGCCTTACTTGCGCAAGCTTTGCTAGCTCCTTGGCAATCATTGGTTTGTCTCTGTCACCAGCCTACAGCTTTCGACGCGCTACCCGTGCCAGCGTTGCCAGCTCCTTAGCAATCATTGGCCTGCCTCTGTCAGCACCAGCCTACAGCTTTCGACGGCCGCCGTGGCACGCGGCGTAAGCAAACTGGGTCTATCTTGGGTCTTTAAGGTTTCGAACCTACTACCACCTTTGAAAACCCTTAAAATCATAGGCCTGCTTGCAATACCGATCTGTTATGGTATCTCTTGATTTTTCTAGGCCCACACGTTTCCCAGTGGAAACCCAATTTGTTCCCACTCAAGCCCTGGAACACGCCAGAAAGCCTTAAATAAATCATGGAAAATCACAATCAAATCACTGGCATTCAGCACAAATCAAACATGTATTCTTTCAGCATCATGAATCTCATCACTGCTAGCCATGGCAGTTAACCTCCTACAGTGCTTGGCTTGGGCCAGCAAAACTGTATCCAATCACCAGCTAAAAACTCTGTAAATGCTTTGGGTTTACGGGTGTTGAGGCGGGTGTCAATTTGGTTTTTGGCAACGCATTGTTAGATTCCAATGGTGGGTTGCATTGTTTTTTGGTGGCCTCATGATTTCCCGCAAGAACAAGACAACATCCCTACTTGATTGCCACTAAAACTCCATCAAAACCCCACCATAACCCCATCAAAACCCAAAATCCCAAAAATTGGTCAGTGCCAACATCCATGGTTGTAACCGAAACCAATTGATTCCCATTCAACCCCATCAAAATCACACCAAAATCCCAAAAATTGGCCGATGAAGAATCAAACCACAATTATATAATTCCCAATCAACCTCACTAAAAGCCAATCAAAAGCCCACCAAAAACCCCACCAAAATCCCACAAATGATGAAAGCTGCCCAGGGCTGTCCAAGCACAACTTTTGGAAATTGAAATGGTGGAACAGAATGCCGCTTTTTTTACCAGCATTGTAAACTATGGGGTGTTTGTTTTGGTTTTTGCGGGGGAACATGTGTCATCTAAAGAAATTTTGGCTTGAATATTTGAATGATGACAATGATCATGGATCATCCTAATGTTTGGGGTGATGTAGTGGTTGGGTTGGGATGGTGCTTTGATTGGGTGGGATGGTGAATATAATCCTTTGGGGGTGAACATTTTCCAGGAATACCCTTTCTCTTGGAGGTGGGCATCCTGCCTTGACACAAATGGCGAGGCTTGGACTGAACCCATTCTTTCAATCAGCGCTCATGTCACCATCCATTGTCATCATCTGAGTATGTCATCCCACAAGCCCTGATTGCTTTAGTCTTAAATGTCTTAAGAAAACATGCAAAAACCCAACAAACCAATCAAAATCCCATGGGGTTGATTTGGTGCTTCTTGTTTGTTTATTGGTTTTATGGTGTTTTGGTGGGGTTGTTATAATGATGTTTTTGCTAGAAAGACACCTAACAAGAGAGTACCCGAAGCAGGTGTTAGATACAAGTAAAACCGTAAAAAAAAATCCTTAAAACCTCAAAAAGCTTCAAACTGGCCGGCCTTTTTCAGCACCTCCAAAAGCTTAAACTTGGCCAAGCCTGCGTTCCCGCCTCTGTCAATGCCGCAGCAGGTGGGTCCATATAAGGTTTCCAAACTGCTACGTGTCAGTTTTTAGACGCCCTTGAAAACCGTTAAAACCGTTAAAACCTCAAAAAACGCTGCGTAAGCAAACTATAGTCTATCTTGGGTCTATCTACGGTTTCGAAGCTGCTACGTGGCAGTTTTTAGCAACCCGTCAAAAGCCTTAGAACCCTTAAAACCTTAACCTCAAAAAGCTTAAAACTGGCCGGCCTGTGCCAGCACCTCCAAAAGCTTAAAATTGGCCAAGCCTGCCGCACCTCCAAAAGCTTAAAATTGATTAAAATTGGCCAAGCCTGCATGTGTCCGCGCCTCTGTCCACGCTGCTGCAGCAAGCTGCGCTCGCAAAGTGGACGGCCGCCGTGGCCCTTGCCAGCTTTGCCAGCTCCTGAGCAATCATTGGCCCGCATCTGTCAGCACCAGCCTACAGCTTTCGACGGCCCCGTGGCACGCTGCGTAAGCAAACTGGGTCTATATATATGGACCATTATGGACCAATCTATGGTTTCGACACTGCTGCGTGGCATTGTTAGCAATTCTGGAAAACCCTTAAAACCCTTAAAACCTGAAACAGTTTAAAACTGGTCAGCCTTTGTCAGCACCTCCCAACGCTTAGAATTCGCCAAGCCTGCCGCACTTCCAAAAGCTTAAAATTGGCCAAGCCTGCATGTGCTCGCGCCTCTGTCCACGCCGCAGCAAGCTGCACTCGCAAAGTGGATGGCCGCCGTGGCCCTGCGCCAGCGTTGCTAGCTCCTTAGCAAGCTTCTTGGGTCTATCTACGGTTTCGACACTGCTGCATGGCAGTTGTTATAGCGACCCTTGAAAAACCTTAAAACTTTTAAACCCTTCAAAACCTCACAAATCTTAAAACTTGTTTAAAACTGGCCAGCCTTTGTCAGCACCCCCACAAGCGTAAAATTTGCCCAGCCTGCGTTCCCTCGTCTGTCAACGCCGCAGCAGGCTGCGGAAGCCCCGCAAACTCCATCTATCTTGGGTTTATCTACGGTTTCGAAACTGCTACGTTGCAATTTTTAGCGATCCTGGAAAACCCTTAAGAACCCTTAAAACCTAGAAAAGCTGAAAAGCTCAGAACTGGCTGGCCTTTGTCAGCACCTCCACAAGCTTAAAATTGGCCCAGCCTGCGTTCCCACCTCTGTCAACGCCGCAGCAAGCTTAAGCCCCGCAAACTGGGTCTATCTTGGGTCTATATACGGTTTCGATACTGCTACTGGCAGTGTTTAGCCACCCTTGCAAACGCTTAAAACTCTACAAACCCTTAAAACTTAAAGAGTTTAAATCTGGCCGGTTTGTGTCAGCACCTCCAAACGCTTAAAATTGGGCAAGCCTGCGTTCCCGCCTCTGTCAACACCGCGGCAAGCGGCGCTCGCAAAGTTGGTCTATCTTGGGTGTATCTGTGGTTTCGAAACTGTTACGTGGCCGTATTAAGCCACCCTCGAAACCGCCGTGGCCGAAGTAGCTCCCTGTCAACGCCGCATGCGTAAGCCACACTGGTCTCTATCTTCATCTCTTGGGTCTATCTACGGTTTCGAAACTGCTACGTGGCACTTGTCGGCCACCCTTGAAACCTCAAAATTGGCCCAGCCTGCGTTCCCGCCTCTGTCAGCAGGCTGCGGAAGTCCCACAAACTGATACGTAGCACTTTTTCGCCACCCTTGAAAACCTCTTAAAACGTCAAAACGCTTAAAACTGGCCATCTTTTGTCAGCACCTCCAAAATCGGAAAATTGGCCCAGCCTGCGTTCCCGCCTCTGTCAACACCGTAGCAAGCTGCGTAAGGCCCGCAAACTGGGTCTATCTTTGGTCTATAAGTCCATCTTGGGTCTATCTACGGTTTCGAAACTGCTACGTGGCAGTGTTTAGCCACCCTTGCAAACCCTTAACACCGTAAAAACTTCAAAGAGTTTAAAACTGGCCGGTCTTTGTCAGCACCTCCAAACGCTTAAAATTAGCCAAGCCTTCTTCATCTTCTTCCCGGATTACCCTAAAAGGGGGGGCGGCGGCACCAGGGCGTTAGCCCATTCCGGCGATGCCTCGCCGTGTGGTGGTGGTTGCTAAGCATGGCATAGCTTTAGGTACCCGCCGGGGGCGCGCCAGTGCCACCGACCTTTTCGAAAATCCTTCAGGGTGCTGGGGGTTTCACGTTTTTCGGGGTTCGGGGTGGGAAAAAAGATGGTAAAATTCGAAGATGCGTTTTGGAGGTCCTTGTTGGGCGTTTTTGGTCGATTTTTTGTCAATTTTTCATAATTTGTTGGTACTGTCCACGCGTAAAGATCACGTAATTTACAATGTTTTTGTGCCTTTGGCATCCAAGAAAAGCTTCTGACAACATGCTGGAAACTGCGTAAATACCAGTGTTTTTGCTAGGCCCGACAAAACACTGTAAATACAGTGATTTTTGCTAGCAGAGGCTCAAAACCTCGTAAATACCGTGGTTTTGCGTTGGTGTGGAGCCAAAAACATCGGTATTTACGGTGTTTTTTTGTTCCGAGGACATGAAAAATCGCGAAAACACCGCCTATTTGATGCTTTTTGGGGGTTTGTAAAAACCGTCGATTTGACGATTTTGGGGGTTTGCAAAAAGTGCCCTACAAAGATAACAACGACAACTAACGACAACAGGACCAAGAAGCAACAGCTATAACAACAATAACAACAACAACAACAACGACGACGACGACGCCGCCGACGACGACGAAGACGACGACAACAACGACAACAGCAAGATGCAGCTCGCGGCATGTCATGTCCGCAAGTTCAGATGAAATCCCCCTCTCTCTTTCCCTCCCCCGACCCCTACAGGCATCGCCGGTGTGCGAAGCTCTGCAATTATAACATAATCCGCAAAAAGAGATGGAAAATGACACGGAAAATCACTACATATCTTGAATCAAGTCTTGAATCATGCCCCATAGGAATGCCTTGCCACCACAGGTCTCGCCGAAGAGGAAGCACGACATGCCATTTTGCATGTGATGAGCCCATTCACCCAAGTTTGAGCTCATTCCATAGCCAGGAATCACATCGACCCAAAAGAAGAAGGAGACGAAGACAAACTGCCAAAAGTTGAGCCAAAAGACGAAGACCCCCATCCGCGCATTCTGATTCTTGCTAAGGGCGCTCTCTTCTGTGACATTCATGAAGGCAGCTGGTATGAAGCCGCACATGAACCACATCGGCCAGAACACACTGTTGCCAGCTTCATCCTGGCCGTTGACCATGGTGGGGCCAACTGAAAGGAACACTCCGCAAACTACGATCATGGCAGCCACGATTTCCCACTTGGATGGATATGCCTTAAGGAACCACACACGGACAAGGACGGTGATTGGGATCATGAAGTTGCCAAGAATGGCTTGCAGGAATGGAGCTGTGCGTGAGGAAGGACTAGCAAACACGACCATCATTCCATTCAAAGCGTTGTAGAAGCCAATCTTCCAAACATCGCGCTGAGCATCGGAAGACAACATCAAGGCATCTCGTGAGCAAAGGCCACCGGGCATGGCAAATCGGATCACGATAGCTCCACCGAAGAGCACCACGAAACTGAGACAAGCCAACCAAACCACGAAGTAAGGGCTGCCACCTGCTGCTCCAATTGTGTCGGAGAGCACGGGAAGAGCCACGTTCTGCGAAACTTGCCCGATGACCATTCCAGCAGCAGCTAGGAAACGAAAAATACGAGTGTTGCGCCCCTCATGACGGGGCGCAAGTCCATCCAATAAGTCGCGAGACATCGGTTCATCAGTCAGCGCAGAATGGGCCATGGCGGCCATGGTTGGCAAAGGCCTTGTGGTGAACAGCGTCAAGCAGCGCAAACGCTACTCTTGAGGTTTGAACACGTTTGAACCAATGTCAGCAAAGTCACGCAAACCGTTTTCGTAATTGCAAGACATCAACTCTGCTTCTGAGATCAGTCCATACACAATCGCAGCGCATACACAGATATACACTGGTGGATACAAATCATGCCGGTGCCTGATGTTGAGACAGGCACCATTGCACCACTGCAAGTCCTTGTGAGCTTCTCTGCGCTCTCCCCTCAAAAAAGCGAACTGGAACTGACCACAGATCATACCTTACAAGGCATAGAAAACCAAAACTTGGCTTGCGGCGCTGGGCTTCTTCATTGAAAATTAGGAAGGCAATGCAAACAAGATACATAATCACCCCTTTGCTTATTGAACGGGGTCCTGTTAGCTGTCGCTAAATAATCATAATCAACAGCACATCTCAAGCCCCCCACACACTACACGAAAGCCATATAGCACTGCATTCTGGAAAAGAATGAGGCAAAGGGTTCACTGCAAACAATTGCCTTTCGCACGTGTTCCATGCTATTGCTGAATTGCAAGGCAAGGATCACCCCAAAATACCCCAAGACTAAGACTGTAGAAATATACGTATCCTCATTAAACATGCTTCCCATGCTGGCCTGCGGAATTGGCAGTTCAAGACAGCTCAAGGCTCAAGTTCCCTCGAACATCAAACCATTGATCTATCACATGTTGCTCCTCGTCAGGCCACTTTATCGCTTCGCCTCCTCCTAGCCTCTATGCTGTTCCCTGCGAACAATTCAAACACCTTGGGCCAGGAAGCCTGCAGCGCTACAGATCGCAACTTGTCAGCGCCAGGATTTTCGTATGAAACCTATATATATATAATATATTCTAAAGATGGTGCATGGTTTTCTTTGACCATCATCACTCCGTTTGTTTCGAACCAGAAATGCAGTTTGACGAAACATGACAAACCTGCCCATTCATATTTCTATAATTTTCTATATATCTCTACGAGACCAAGCCCACCTACAAGCAGGAACGTATAAATCTTGCAATGAGAAAAACATGCACATCAAACCACATTTGAAACGGCGAGGCTCGAACAGCACATTTTTTCAGGAGCGGTGCGCGCTCAAGGCAACCAGAACAGCCTTTCCGGCAAAGGCATTGAAAGTCTGGTAAATTTCATCGCGCACCCGTCCTGCGAAGAACACAAAGTGTTCGTAGGAAGTCATGATTTGAACAACTCTGCGGATATTTTCATTTTTGGAACATTTTGGAACGAAGACATGGGAGGCTCAAGCAAACGGTAATAGTCTGAGTCATAGCACTATTATGTCACGTCCTGTGGTCGGACATTCAATCTCGTCCTCTTCATATAAGCCTGAGCTGCAGAAGCAAATGAGAAAAAATAAAAGACAGCGCACACCCACCCACACACACACGTTATCGCACACACACACACACACGTTATCGCACACACACACATTATCGCACACACACACACATGTTTTCGCACACACATTTAAATAATTCATCTATATATATATATATTTAAATGATTTTATATGAATATATTTACAAATCTTAAAAACATAACAAATTATGTATATATGTATATAATATATTATATATCTTGTATACTAGTAATTTATGTATCATAGATCACACATATGACATCACATTTTGCAACTGAACATGCGCACCTATGATTGCATTTTGTCTCACGCGTATGCGAACAAGAACAATATATGATTCAGATTGATTCAGTAGGTTCATGCAACTTGAGAGCAGGCGGAGGCGGACGAAAGGTAGTGTAGTGGGAGAGGAGTGGTGTCAAAATGCTGCGCCCCTAAGATGATACACCAAAAACGTTTTTGCGCAGTCTAAGATGATTTTATCCAGAGCATGACTGCATGACACTGTGTCTTGTGCTGCGTGAAATGATGCACGAAAAGGGGTTTATTTAAAACCCCTTTTTAAGACCCCTTGCAGCAACTGTTATTGAGGCTGAAGCATACCAATTATGCTGGACTACAGGGACATCTCCCTCATGGAAAGTGTGCCTCTAATGTGGGGGCCCGTGACCGCGTCACCCGTGGGAATTGAACCCATGACCAATACATAACGGCGAGAATTCCATGAATTGCACGGGCTGGCCCCCCAATACCCCCTAAGCTTGTGCTGAAGCACGGAGAACTCAGGTAGCTGACGCTACCTTTCGTGACTTGGCAGAAGCTGCTCAAACTCCGACTGCAACAAGAACTAGCTGCCCGGTTGTGGCACCCAGAATTTCCCATCACGTGGCCAATTGGAATTCAAGCATGTGGCGGTCCTTTGTGCTGCCAGAAAGGGGTCAGAATTCTTTAGCTCAGCAGCACTGTCCTTCTATCATGTAGGCTTGCATCTCATCTTCCAGTATAACTTTGTCGTCAACATAGCCTTGGCTACCAAGTAACTTCAACCGCTTCTCGACTCTGACCGCCTGTCAGTGTCAATGACTGATACTTCTGTCTCATGCCTGGTACTTGGAAACACTACCTCATCATGTTCAATATATTCTCAAATGCGTGTGAATCCAATGTTATTTAATTTGGTTGGTCTTGTCGCCGTGCTTTTCTGGAGATTTGACAAAACTTCACAACTTTAACAAGTTATACCGTTATACCTGTTAAATATATCATATACAATACGTCAAATATGTCAAACTCAAATGTGTCATAACTTCATAACTTCATAACTTCAAGTTATGGCTTGAGCTGGCCTAAGTTCTGACAAGCTGCCGAGGTCCAGGAGCACGCGGCGACTGGCCTCCCAGCGTCTGGGCGGAAGCTTGGCCAAACTTTGGGCCACCGCTTCGCGGTAGTTCTCATTCGTGCCATACAGGCCATGAGCCAACTCATGCTGAAGCGTTTGCAAGTCCTGAAGTGAGGTGATCGAACACGTGGAATACTATATAAACAACATTAATAACATATTTAATTATCATGGTATCGTCTAAGATCTACGAATATCCATGAATATCCAAGAATAAAGTCTATAAGCCCTCTAATGCATTCGCTCACGGCAAAAAATACCTTGCACGTGTCACTGATGGGATATTCCACTCCTTCTCGCAGCTTCCGATGACATATTTTGCATCGGCTGGCACAGCACGCAGAAAAGCATCTTCCTGGTGGGATGTGATGAGTCAATGATTCAATGCAAATGTACATTGGCAAATAAATTGCTTTCTTTGGAAGCAAGAAACGAACCGTGCAAAGCCAAACACATGACACCTTCCTTCAGTGATCTTCAGTGCAATGTACATACAAAGACTTCTGTGACAGGTGTCAGCGCGCCCAACCTGCGGTCGCAAAGGTGAGCCAAGCTTTCCAGCTCGCGCATCATCCAGCACCCAACTTGGTATGTTGAATCCCGGCCACTGGAGGTAGTAGTCAAAGCCGCCGCGGTTTTTCTGGACGTACCACGTCTTGAACCTTCGGACAAGTCAAGCAAAGCTGAAGTGGCCCAGAACCCCTCAAGTCTTCCTGACGGTTATGATTACCTGAACCTTCCTTCGATACACTAAAAAGTGCTCAGAAATAAAAAACGCTCATTTCCAAAAAAGTGCTACACACCCTTTAAAAGTGCTCATTTGGTTGTTTCATTTTGTCGGGCACCCCCACATGTTCAAACAGCCGGATCCCCAAGGATTCTTGCAACATACACTGACACAATCACCCTATGCTTAGGATCACGCTGCTTAGGCTCTCCGCAACCAACATCATTCGCCGCTGCTGCAAGTAAGTCATCAAATTCACTTGGATCGGCCGAACTAGACACTTAAGCTAGTGAATATCCACATTTGGGAGGCAAGTGTCAGTAGTGCCCGTACACTTTTTGAATTGCGCCCCGATTGCGCGAAATTGCGCCCTGATTGCGCGAATTTGCGCCCCGATTGCGGGGTACCAAGTTGTCCAAAACGTCAAAAATGTCAAAAATGTAGAATCAATTCTTTTGAGTTTGGTCCCAATGTGCATCCTCCCCAGGAAGCATAAATTAGGAGATAGATGCTAATTTAGATGCAAAACTCGCTTCCAGGATTGGCTTCCACCAGCTTGAGTATGGGCTACTGTAACTTTGTGGATTTCTCCAAGAGTTTAATAGATACAAAGGTGTAAAATGGGTTTGAACATGTTTGAACCCCAAAAAGTGCTCATATCCATTGAAACCCCCAAAAAGTGCGCAGACCCTCAAAAAGCGCTCAGGGATGGCAGAAAGTGTATCCAACCAGGGGTTTGCCAGAAAAAAGTGCTACAATGGAATCTCCAGGACATACAGAGTCATACAGCTTAAAAATCCAGCAACATTAGTGGTGACATCAAATCTGTGAATACGCTACTTAGCATTTTAGCATGGCACATGTGATTCCTTCATAGACATAGACGCAAAAGGACCCGTAAGGTGCCGGTGTGCAATTGGGTATTTATTGCTAAAAAGTTAAAATATGCTAAACATGCCCCTCTCTCCTGGTTCTAACCATCGTTTCCAGAATATGTTGGAACATATTGGAACCGTATAATATTATATATATGATATTATATTATAACATATTAATTATATTATAATATATTATAACATATTATATTATATTATATTATATATTATATTATATTATATATTATTATATTAAAAATGCATTGTGTTTTGGTAGGAAACAAGCAATGGCTGAGGCTTGGCGCCAAGAAGCTGATTAAATTCGAAGGCATGATGCCGTATCTCGGGATTTGGGCATTCGTAGTATTCTTGGAATCGTAAGAATGTGCTGCCAAGAACGAGCCGAGAATCCTTAGAGAACACAAATTTCTGCGAAAAAACATCCGCACGACTGCCAAGGTCCATGAGTGGTTGGGAAATAGGGGTTATACTGTTGTTTGTGTTTTTTCCTTTTTTTGGTTCATTGGGTTCATGTAAAATATATACGTTAAGGTTTTACAAGCTAAATCATGTGGTTTGTGATCAGTTTTTAAGTTTTTAGATTTCACGTGCGGAATTGCACTCTCACAGTTCCTGGTTCAGAAAAAAACTGGCAAAGTGATGCGGCAAAATCCAAAAGCCTCTTGCAAGCAAGCTTCGGTATGCACACTGTACACTGACGGAAGCACCTGCAGCAAGGCCGGCCTTGAGATCATAAAAGTGGCATGCAGTGTATAGGATTGAACACATATAAGTAAAATATATTATTACTATATATGATATATAGTGATATAAATGATATATAATGATATATAATTATATATAATATTAAGATATATATTATATATATATAATATTAAGATATATAATATAATATAATATAATATTATATTATATTATATTATATAATATTATATAATATATATATTGATAACATACAAATGCCTACAGCGCATGGATGCATAGGTTAACAATAGTTAACAGAGGTTTATAGGCCAATTGCATCCAATTGCCTGCACAATCCTTCACAATAATCCTTTAAGATCACATTTATCTAGTTTGCAGCAGCAGCAGCAGCCGCAGCAGCTGCACATCCTTTTTCCTATCTTTAGGCCACCCACCACAGTCGGTCACACTTCTCCCCGTCCCACATGTTCTGCTCCATCGAACACTGGGGGAGGTGTTTGGCACCCTGCACCTCTGTGAGGGTATAGAGCCCCTCGAAGTCTCTGGCAGAGACCTGCAAGTCTTCGCACCTGAGTCAAGCTGTGCAACCTCGCTGCCACATGGTGCCTCATAATTAAACACTCCTGTAGGGATGGCGGATGGAGTTGCCAGCGGAAGCTAACAGCAAAAGCTAACAGCGGAAGCTAACAGCAATCCCAACATATATGAGCCAAGACAAAATCCATTGTGACTGTGGGGTGGTTACAGCAGCACAAATGGCTCATTTCTGGTGCAAATGCATGGGGCCGTCCATGGGATCATGTGCCCTGTACAGAACATAGGTTGATTTCAGAGTTTGCCATGCTTCTGAACGGCCAGTAAATCTTTGGCTCAAGCCTGGACTTTGGAATTCACTGAGCGAAACTTGGAGACAAGCACAAATAAGCTCGCCGAGCGCCAAGGCACATTGCATCAAAGTAAGAGCAAACGAATTCTTCAGAACCTTGACAAGCCGAAAGGCACAGTTGAGTCTTGCAGTGCATTTGCAAAAAGCCTGGGAGACTGTGTGGACTGCTGCGTCAGCCCGCACCACTCACCGCTCCAAAATGAAAGAGCCCTATTATAGAGCGGTTCTTATCTTCTTACGTTACACCATATAGGCAAGTTGCTTGAGTGCTGAAAGTGCACTTTGCACCTGCGAACCTCTGCATGGAACGCATGGCAACTCTCAACCCACATTGTCTTGAAATTCGTCATAATTCGTCATGAATGAAAGCACACTATATTTATATATTATACATTTAACAATAGAATATATATACATATATATATATTAGTTTTATATAGTTTTATGCATTATATAATGTCATATACTAGTTATTATAAAATTGAAACATATCAAAAATACATATTTAAATATAATTATAATCATATATTGTTGTTAAACTAATATATATATATATATTATAGTAATTATCATATTATGTTGTTATTATATTGCACAATATTAATATATAAATATAAAATAATATATACTGTATATATATATATATTAAATTATCATCATACATAATCGCCTCTCAAAGGGCCACTGGCACATGTAAACAATGTAGGAACCACCCCTGGCCCTGGCCAAAGAAAAAGCAACTAGCAGTCCACAGCGTTCACATGCATTCACATCATTTATTGTCCATCTCAATTTGTCTTACAGTCGGGAATTTTCGTGGAAGATGGTGGAAGGGGCGCCTGGGCCATGGCGAAGATACGGCACAATGACGCTGCAGGCGGTACATGTCGAAACATTGGCGGAAGGCCAGTAGCAGCCAGGAAGCAATGCCTCAGCAACATTGGCAGCATGACCCTATAGCGCTGCCTGGGTAACTGAACTGGCCACAATCATCACAAACGTAGATTCAGGAATAATTGATTCTACTTGTTCCAAATTTTCTGTACAAGCAACTTTGTGGCTCGTTGAAATGAATGAACATCTTGTTCCATCAAGAATGTAGGCATCCTCCTGTAATTATAACTCTAATTTACATAATGATCCCCCTTGCTTGATGGGTACCTACCCCTAGCTGGTCATTTCATAAATAATATACATCTTTGGGCATTTATGAAATAGGTGGCCCGACGGAAAAACATATTTCCGCAATATAAATGCAGGTATAGTATAATATAAAACCTTGAGGTTTTATGAAATGCCAACACGTCCAAAAACTGAAAGTATCCCGATAACAAGTTTTTTTTTATGTTTTTCCGTTTATGGACTGCCCGGGTTCATCATTGGGATTTGCAACAAACACCACTATAAAATGCCCAGATGCTTGAAAACTCCTTTAAAAAAAATGATACATGTATGCCATCTATGAAATGGGTTTGATGGCAAATGGCGTCAAAAGTAAGGAACACCACCAAATTTGGGATACCCTGAGTTAAGTCAAACCCAAACTTGCTTCTAGATTGTTTCCCAAAAAAACAGTCAGCAAATGTCAGCTGCTTTCACTTTCTTCATCTTTTTTCACCTGTTTTCCCCCAGGTTTGAGTTTGCCAGTTCACTTTTTTCATTTTTTTCAAAAAACATCTCTATCCATAAGTTATGCCCACAATCACTTTTAAAACATTCAGTGGTTCATTTTCAAGGTCTTGCAATGAAATTTTAAAGTATTTTTCAAAATATTTCTGGCAAAAGCATTCTTTTTATCCAACTATAAAATGCCCTTCCTGGAAATTGAGAAGGAAATACCAATGAATCCCAGGCAAATGCATTTCATAAATGTCCTGGTGGTCGCATATGGTCGCATAGATGGGCAACAATCTAACAAAAACTCCCATGTGGGTTCTATAAAATGCATGGTTTCTTAGAATGGTGGGAAATACCTGGAAATCAACCAGCAAAGGCATTTTACAAATACCGAGAAAGATAAAGAAACAGCAGGGAGGGCGGCCACATTAGAAAGACACAATGGGCTTATATGAGATGGTGGGTGTAAAGTTTATAAGCACAAAACTAGCACTAAAAACACTAAAAACAAATTAGCATAATCTATCATCCATACATGATGGCAGATTTTTTATAAAAATGCCTGGCCATACAAAAGAATTCCCAAAATAAATATATTTTTTTTTTTTGAAATTGTTTTCGTTTATGAGAAGGTAGTTGGAGGGGGCATTTTGTAACACCAAACGAGTGGCATTCTGTAAAGGAACAATCATGGGGGATACATAATGTAGGATTCATTGATTTGTCATAGATCATTGCCAATCAGCTGCCTTTGCAGCTGCTGCAGCTGCCCAAAAACGCTGAGGACCTCAGCGATGGCCGAAATATCCATGTCCTTAGATAGACCGATGCTGATGGCCGACAAAGGTTACCACATATAGACGGATGTTCAAATCATCAACCATGGTGAACCAAGGATTGGAAACCTGCATCTGTTTATTTATTTCAAAATGTTTCAAACACCCCCGCGCATTTCCTCAGGCCAAGCATAGTTACACTATGTTACACTCCCTAGAACAGACGTGTTCTGCATTACCATTACCAATGTCAGGGGGAATGCGTTGTAGTTTTGTATTGGTACTGGCGAACGGTGGCAGCTAACATGTCCTGATGTGGAAATTGGAAACTATGAAACTGAAAATTAGCATCTCTCAAGTTTTGTTTTTTCCCGTCGCCATCGGTTTTATGCTTAACAATCCTATGGTTCTATGGCGTCTGGGTTGCACAATGAAATTGGGGACACAATGGGGATATGTTAGCCTTGCCGGCGCCCTTTCAAAAGCAACACACGGGTCTTTTATATTTCATCGGGTTTGCATGTGTGTGTGTGTGTGCGTCCGCTCCGCGGGGTCCTTTCTTAAAATCAAGAGACCCTCACCTGGCACCTGGGGGAACAAACATCTAGGGAAAGTGGCGATGTGAGGGTGAACAATTTAATGAAAGACCCTCCCTTGTGACTCATGACCTTACCGATTCTTTTTGCGGCTGCGGCTGTGGGCATTTTGCCCTCGACATACGTTACAGGACCAAAATGGACCAAGCATAGGCCTTGCTTCACCGCATCCCCTTGAAACAGGAACCCAAGCCAGTGCTGCCCTTGTGCTGCCCAGTTTCGTCGATGTCTAGAGAGAGCTCCTGACACGACATTCATGTGAAGGCATGTGTATCAGCCGCACTCAAGAAGCCAAGGATGTGAAGGGCATATGAAAAATCATCAAAAATGTAAGGTCGGTTGGTAGGCGTCGTTTTAATAAACTCACCAAAGTCTCAACAAGCAAACCTTGTGCAAACCCGTGCCAACACTCTGACTCTCACATTGGGCACGTCGGCAGACATTTTTTTTGTCACAGGTCACAAACCTATCAAACGTTGTGGCAAGCCGCGACTTCATCAGAATTAGACACTGAAGGAAGGCTTTGGACGCTGAAGCCATGTTAAGCTTTGGCCCCTGAGAGCATGGACTTCGCTTGGTCCAGGGAATCCATTTCATCTGAACGAGCTGATTGCCTGGCATCAAACTGTTGCATGAGGGTGTCACACTGGTTGTGTAACTCCCCGGTGAGCGTGGCGAGTTCCTCTAGCTCCGTCGTCAAACCCTCCTTAGCCTGACGTGCCTCCACCAAAGAAGCCTCAGTTGCACCCTTCTCCCCTGCCTTGGTTGTCATCTCCTTCTTCTTGGTCTCAATGGATGCAGTGGTTGTCTTGGCAAAGGCCTCGTAATCTTCTTGAGCAGAAGTCTCTGCATGGGTTGCCTCAACTTCCATAGCTTTTGCATCAGCAATGAGGTGCTGAAGCATGCTGATGACACCAAAGCTGGCGGATTGCTCTTTGTAGTCCTTGAACTCAGGCTCACCTGCTTTGCTTTTCTTGGATTGAATGAATGCAGGCGCCTCTTTGACGTAGAACTTCTTCAAGGAAGCACTCGCTTCCTGCAAGAGCTTCTGGGTCTGCCGTTGCTCCATGACCACGCCCTGGAACTCCTTGTTTTCCTTCTCGCGATTCTGGCCGGCCACTTGCGTTTGCTTGTTCATTTCGGCTACCTCGTCCTCTAGAGACTTGATGTCAGCACCGAGTTGTGCAACCTTGCTCTGGAGGGCTTCCAGCTCTGCCAGCTTCTGCTGTTCAGAGTGAGTCTTGTCCTGTGTCTCCAGTTTTTTTTTCTGCAGCTCATCGACACACCAATCCTTCTGCTCAACTTCAGCAGCCTGCTGCTTCTTCAGGTCGGCCTTCATTTCATCAATGGCCTTCTTCACCTTTTCAAAGTTGTCCAACTTCATGGTCAAGGCCAAGGTGGTCAGGCGGGAGTCCAATTTCCTCCCAGCAGCAGCCAACACAGCTGCAGCACGGTCTTGGCGATTGTCGTGGGAAGACACCTGCAAAAAGGAGAAGGTCTTGCCGAAAACATCATGCGCCTCATCTGCAGTCAAGACCTCAATGGTCTTGCTGACCGCAGCTTGCTCCTCAGATCGCAACTTGCTGCGCTTGTCGTACTCCGTGTCCATGACCGCACACTTCTCCTTGACCTCGGTACTGACAGCGCCATCTGCTTCCAAGGCGGCAGTGGTGTCTCTGATGCCTTGCTTGCTCTGCTCCTTCTCCAAGTCTGCTGATGCTTTCTGCTCCTTCTTGGCCTCCAACTGTTTCTTGCCAGCCTGAATTTCCTCAGTCTTGGCTTTGACCAGGCCTTCATGAGCCTTCTTGTCCTCAGTCTCCTGCTTTTTGAGATCTGACAGCTGTACTTCAAAGCTGTCCTTGAGACCGGAAAGCACACCGGCAACCCCTCCAGGAGCTTCCCGGGAAGTCTGCAAGAACTGGGATTTCAATTTGGGATTCAACAATGATTCCACCTTGCTGCGTTGTGCCTCGGTCAACAAACGTTCATGTTTTGAGAGGACACTCTTCAGCTGTGTCAAGGCATTGGCCACTCTTCCCTTGGAGGTCTGCAGAAATGAGGATTGGTTGGTGCCAATCACATCAAGCGCCTTGTCCACGGAAGTCGCGGACTGGGTGAGGTCTTTCTCATCAGCTGCGAACTCAGTCACTTGCTTGGCGCGCAAGGCCTCAGACGCCTCCAAGGCCTTTTCGTTGCTGGACACCTCATCCTCAGTATGAGTGATCTCTGAAGTCAAGCGGGAGCTGGTGGCGGTCAACTCATCAACACGAGCCTCCAAGGCTTTCACGTGGTTCTGCGCTTCTTCAATGCTCTTGGCCTTTTCATCTCCGTTGCTTTTGCACCAACACTGCATCTTCTCATACATGTCTTCATCCTCTTTGGCCTCCTTTTCCAAATTGGTTTGCATGTCTTTCAGCAGGTTCACCACTTTGGTGACCGGCCGGGTTTCCGATTCCATGGCCAAGAAGCCATGTACAACTGCGAACAAACACAGGACGCGGAACATCTCTTCGACGGGATTCAACCGCCCCTGGCTGTGCTACAATTCTTCCTAGGGAAGTCGCGGACACATTGGAACTTGAGCCCCAATATCTATCAGAATCGCACAGGTTGAGGCTCTCTGGAAGGTCTCTCAGGTTCCATGGACCGTGCTGCGTGGTGACATGTTTATACACGGGGCAATGATGAACACATGAATTTTGTAGAGAAATTGGCGTGCTACAGACAGCGAAGAAAAGCAGAAAAGAGAAGAGAACAGTAGAGCAGAGCAGGGCAGAATAGCGTAAGGTAGCGAAGAAACGAGAAGATCAGAGAAGAACAGATTAGGGCAGGGTTAGAGTAGCGAACAGGAGAGAAGAGTATAGTATGGCAAGGTAACGAAAGGCAGAGCAGAGAAAAGGAGAGTGGAGAAGGGTCGCGTAGACAAGAACAAAGCAGAGAAGAGCACATAGAAAAGCAAAATAGAGAAGAGGAGGGTAGAGAGGAGCAATGGAGAAGAGTATATAGGGTAGAGTATTGTGGAGTAGAGAAAAAGCAGAGCAGAGCAGAACAGAGCAGAGTGAGGTAGGGAAGACAAGAGAAGAGAAGAGTAGATGGGCAAGGCAGAGTAGCAGAGTGGAGCAGAGTAGAGTAGAGTAGAGTAGAGTGGAGTGGAGTGGAGTGGAGTAGAGTAGGTTATGGCAGAGAAGAGCCGAGCAAGGAAAGGAAAGTAGACAAGGGGAGGATAGAGAAGAGGAGAGCAGAGCAAAGGAGAAGAGGAGGACCCGAGCAGACCAGAGGAGTAGTAGAAAATAGAGCAGGGTAGAAGTAAAGAAGACTAGAGCAGATCAGGACAGGATAGAAAAGAGCCGAGCAGAGAAGAACAGATTAGGGCAGCGTAAAGTAGAGAAGAGCAGAGCAGAGAAAAGGATAGCAGAGAAGGGTGGAGTAGAGAAAAGGAGACTGAGAAGGGGAGGGTAGAGTCGAGCAGGGTAGAGAACGAGAGACGGAGAGAGTAGAGAAGAGGAGAGCAGTAGAGCTGAGTAGGGCAGACTAGGGCAGAGTAGGGCCCAGAAGGGCAGGGAAGGGCAGAGAATGGGAATGGAGAATGGGAATGGAGAATGGGAATGGAGAAGGGGAATGGAGAAGACGAGATTTGAATTGAGGAGAGAAGAACATAGAAGAGTGGAGCAGAGTAATTAGAAAAAAAGAAGGTAGAGAAGAGGAGCGTAGCGTTAGAGTAACAGAATAATGACGGGAGAGGACGGCAAAGTAGAGTAAGCGTAGGGTTGAGCAAAGAAGACGAGACGAGGGAACAGAAGAGAAGAGCGCAAGAGAGAAGAAAAAAACAGAAGCAGAGTCACTTTACGCATTTTGGAGGGCGTCTCACACGAAAGGTGCGTCCTTATCTCTTCAACTTCAACTCGCAGGTTTTTGGAGCAGGCTTCGCACGAAACCTTTACTTTCATAATCTTTCATAATGACTTAAACTTGCAGTTTTTGAGGAAAGTCTCGCAGTATCTCGCAGTAAATGTGTTCTTGGAGAGATATTATGATAGCAGTTGCGCGAAATCTTATGCTTCCCAAGGCAAGAAGTTGCAAGAAGTATCAAAAAGTGCCTCCAAAGATCAGTGGGTAAGGTCGGCCGCGCGACCAGGTCATTCTCGGATCATGGTTGAGCGGCCCCGCGTTGGAACCGAATCTCTCTCTCTTCCTTTTCAACGCGCCACAACGAGAGCGATCCGACACGCACAAAGTAACTAGACGGTTGCGCGAGCACATGTTAGATTTTCACAAAACCTGTTGCCGCATCATGCAACATAAACATAAGTCAAAAACGAGTTTTACCTACTATATAGGTCTCAGCCACTTTTTTGTCGAAGTCTACAAAATGTATTGTGCCTCGAGGAATCTGAAGCCGCCCCTGCCACATGGAATCATTGTCATGTCCCAAAACAAATTTGACGACGGTTTCACAATACGCGATTGTCTATCTACCCTTTGAAAACGTCGTCCAAGTTCACCAAATACTGTGCCTGCTCTGAAAAATGACCTCCAGTACCACCTCTCATTTCGTTCCACGCCTGCCGCCTGCCAACGTTTTAGCAACGTCCAAAAAGTGCCACGCCTGCCACGTGGATGAAAAAGTGTTTGCTGTCCTGCGAAAATCCGAATAGAAACAGCTTGGAACGGCAAAACATGGCAAAACCACTTGTTACGCAAAACGACGTTTCAGACCCCCAAATGTTGCGAAAGTGCAACGTCTGCCCCACGAAATGGACTTAGGTCAAAAAAACGAGCACGGCGCACTAGTAAAACGAAACTTTTTTCCATCCAAAACGGAAGATAAAGGAACTTTATTGTGCTGCAAGAGTCATCAAAAATGGCGCAGACATGCGCAGACCTATGATACCACCTCAAATGAACACCGGGCCTTAACACCTACAAGTACCATAAGAACCCCTTAGTGTGGCTAGGCTGTTTGGGGAAAAAAGCGGTCGTTTGGGAATGTTTTCACTTTCTATGATGTCAATATAGTCAATATAGTCAATAGATCACAAGATCATTTTCGGTAAATCAGGAGGCCAGCAAAATCAACAAACAGTAATGAGAAGATCAGTCGACAGTAGACACAGCAAGCGCATCAAAACGCTAGTTCAGGAGATCGGTGGACGGTAGACGAGAAGATCGGGAAACAGTAGCTCTGCCCATCAAAGGCCAGTAGAAAAGTAGATCGGTAAATCAATAAGCGGTAGATCTGAAACCGTACACGAAGAGATCAACAGGCAAGGAGAACAGCAAATCAGCAGGTCAGGCCATGAGGAGACTAGTAGCTCAGTAGATCTGAGGAGAAGATATTGGAGAAGCAAATAAGTATGACAGTAGATCATAAATCAATGGGATCAGGAGATCACTACATCAGCAAACAGTAGACTGCACCAAAGCATCTCACAGAGTCATTCAGTCAGTCAGTGAGAATCAATCGGTTGGTGGGCCAATCAGTCGGTTAGTGAGCCAATCAGCCCTCCGTTCCTTCATCCCTTTGCTTCTTGTCGATCACATCACATCACGTGGTCAATCCAACTTTGACACTGACTGCAAATACAGGAACGCTTCCTGTAGGTGCTGTTGCTGTGGCGCATTCATAATATTTCATAATCATATTTATGAAACTTCTGCGACGCTCCATGCAGGACTGGTATCTACATAACACTACACTACACAGTATGCACTATAATGTTGTCTAGCCAATAGTGATATCTTGTCATTAGTAGAAACATTTTTCCGAAACTCCAATTTTTCTCCAATACTAAAAGTCAATTAGCTCCATTTACTTTTAGTATTGCCAAAAGAGTCATGTTCAGACCTTGTCCAGAGGGCATGGCCAATAGTGGACCCAACATGGCAATAGTGGAAACTTTTTTCCCAACTCCATTTTTTTTCCAATACTAAAAGTCAATTGGCTCCATTTACTTTTAGTATTGCCAAAAGAGTCAAGTAAAGCAAATCCTTTTCAAAGCAGCCTTCACTTTTGATTAGCAAAAGCTTAGGTTCCAGAAATCTGATCCAATTACCAAACAGCTGATTTCCTTATAAAACCCTTATTAAAAAAAAGCAAGAAAACAGGTCCACAAAGGGTACCCCCTTCGCAAGCCCCAGAATAGCAATAACAAACCTGCACCAGGCATGGCAATAGTGGAAACTTTTTTCCGCAACTCCAATTTTGTTGTCCTCCTTCTCCTTCTCCTTCTTCTCCTTCTTCTCCTCCTCCTCCTCGTCCTCCTCCTTCGCCTCCATCCCAGCCATAAGGTTCCAAAAATTTACTATTGGAATGCTGACCCCCCCCTGACTTTTTTACCAAAATTATTTTATTTAGGGGGGGTTACTATTATGCAGCAAACATATACAGTTTAAAAAATATCAATATATTTATCAATATTTATCAATATTTCAAAACGAATGATGCCAAAGTGCATGAGCTCGGCCCGACGCCTTGGAGAGCGGCAGGCCATGACGGTTCAGCGCCAACACACATGCCGCGAAGCTCGGTGGTGCCACCGAAGCCAAGCTGAAGTCAATCTGCGCTGCTGCGGCAGTGGCAAAGCAAATGTGTAGTTCTGGTGGGGCTTTCATAGCATCGAACATTGCGCGGCAAAGTCGGGACATCTCGAAAGGAATTATATACATTTTATATCATTTTATATACTAGGGAATGAATGGGAATGGTACTTTTTCATCCATCTCTGGTTCTTCATGTTGCAAACAAACACACTGCCACACACTGTGCATCGACAGAAATCTCTCTCTACTCTACCACGACTGTGGCCGCGCAACAAAACAGTTGAGTTGACATGGCTGCACTCAAGCACAGCTGTGTCTCCTGAAAGAACACATTGTTCAAAGCCGAGGGGATCCTGACCTCCCCTGAGCTAAACAGCTCGTCCTGAGAAGAGTCAACGGGGTGAACATTCAGTGATCAATCATGCATGTTGAATCTTCTGAGATGACAGTCAGGGAACATGACCTCTTACACCTGGTGTGCTTCAAGCCAATAAAGTTTGTTGAAGGGAGATTGCCTGGCGCACTCTTGGGCATAAGAACCCAAAACAGCAACAACCTGACTCTTAAGGCATCCCAAGCCCTGTCCTCTCGCGTCTGTTTGGAACTGTATGATAGCATGTACTATACTGTACACCTCGTCACCAAGACTACTATAATAGTCACTATTTATGTTTATGATGCTTGCACGAATGTATGCCTGGACAACACGCACTTTGTCTGAGATGGTGTCATTGAAAGTGACAACAACGGGGCTCTCAAATAAGAACCAATCCCAAACAATCACATCTTCATCAAACATATCAAGCATCATCAACTAATATATAATTGTCGAACCAGCAAACGCTTTCCTACACCAGGTCCTGCTCTGCAATGTCAACCTCGTTCTCTGCCCCGGCTGCAGAGGGCTGAGATTCACAGGGCGAAGGCCACAGTCCAGACTGGTAACCCAGTATGCCTACTGAGGCAAGGTACTCCAAATCCATTGCTAACCATCGCCCATTTTCATCACAACGAATCTTTCAGAACTTCTGCATGTTTCTTCCTTTGAGCTCGCCTTGCAGCCACCTGGAGATAGCTGAACTTTTCTATAAAAGACTCTGAAGCAATACCTTCTGACTCAAACAATCTTGCCCTTTTGTTGTCCAACACAATTCCGCCCATGCCATGCCAGCAGGACATCTGATGCAGTGAGTCTTACGTCGTCTGTTCTGTGTTCTTCCATGTTCTTCCCCATTGAAACTTCAGATCTAATCACGACATATCCCGACAAATCCAACATGAACGCAGTCCAAGGTCTGACACTCCGTCTTCAGATGTCTTGAGCCTTGAGGCCACTGAGCCCACAGCACCTCAATCGATCTCGATATATCTCGATAGTCTTAAATGAACCGTTCATAATTTTTGAACCTAAATTGCAACATATTGATACATATTGCAAACTTCGCATTCCCTTGGCAGCTGTGGGGAGGCATCAGCGAAATAAAATGAAATAAAAACAAAGAAATCTGATGATATCTGTGCAGTTCAGGACCTAGTTTAGGACATACACTTTGATACACTTTGCATTTGCTTCTTGTGACCTGGCACACGCTCCCAGCCTTTGTGGCTGTTTCCCAGTTGCAGTCTGTTTGATAAACCATTCCAGCACAAAAACTTGTTGAAAAGGGGAAGCCAATAAAAGCACGTTCACTTAGAATGACTTAGACAACATTAGACAACAGAATCTGGTCATGAGGAAGCTAGAGCAGCCCTCCTCCCGAAACAGCACTGCAGCGCAACGTTTTACCCACAAACGCCTCCAACTACACTTGGTTTGGCCATGCTTGGCCATTCTTGGCCATGCTTGGCCATTTGGCCATGGCCAGCGCTGAAGTTGAGGGCCCGCGGGCGGAGCGGCGTGCCAGAGATTGGGAACTCTTTGCACAGTCTTCCACTCAACTGAGGCTGGTGGAATCAGGAAAATAACATGACGTTGTTTGACTTGCAGTGATCCTCGCCAACTCACATATTCTAGCATTCTTTCCGCACTTTTTTCTCACACATATTCCAGCGTTTCATTTGACATTCGATCTGACATATATATTCAACGTATTCTGACAGTTCTATCTGACATATTCTGACATGGCATCTGGCATTCTAGGTGACATTTTCTCTGACATTCAAGTTGACAGTATTTAACATGTGTGGAAGGATTTCATCTGAGCCGTTGCCAAAACATGCCAAAACCCTCATAGATTTGGTTCTATTCGCTCTTCTCTTTCGCCATCCATTTAGCGAAACTTTTGCGGTGTTGATGTTTCTTTTGCATCTTTTGCGGCATCCTTTCATGAGCTTTCGCGGAAAACTCCTGACTGAAAAGAAACCCTTGTTTTCCGTATGGATCATGTTGAAAGGTTTGTTCCCAAGCTTTCTTTCAATGGGCAGGAATTGTAACTGTGGCAACACGTGCGCCGAAATTTCATTTCTGACATGAGCTAGTTACCGTAATGGACAGTATGATAATACACTCTTCAAAAAAACGATAACATTCTTATGTTTGATCTTGGTCATCAGTCATCCTTTGTCAGTAGGCATTCAATAGCATTTACCATCTGTTTGAGAGATAGGCCATGCGAATTGCTGTGTGGTGATGGTCTGTTTATGCTGCTGTTTGCGCTGCGCTGCATGCTGAGTAAATTTCAAGTACTGTACGGCCATCAGTCTTTTGCCTCAACTCTTGCTAGTGACAATCCGCCATGCTGGAGAAAGGACAGAACAAGGTTTACCAGAATCATTGTTTTGCAGACTTTTTGATCCAACCAGGTGTCCCAAATTATAACCGGAACGATAACGAAACGATAACCAAAAAATCACATAACCATACATAACCCCCATCGGCCAAACGCTGGCCCATTGCTCGCTAAAAAACTGTTTTTCTTAGCGCATATTGCTCGTCCAAGATGAGCAGCAAGCAAGCGCAAGACGTGGCAGGGCTCAGATATTTCCTGAATGAATTGTTGGAACTGAAGGTGAAAGATGTGAAAATGAAGCTTTCGTGCGAGACTTCACTCAAAAACTGAACGTAGAAGATGTGAAAATGAAGCTTTCGTGCGAGACTTCACTCAAAAACTGAACGTGGAAGATGTGAAAATGAAGCTTTCGTGCGAGACTTCACTCAAAAACTGAACGTGGAAGATATGAAAATGAAGCTTTCGTGCGAGACTTCACTCAAAAACTGAACGTGGAAGATGTGAAAATGAAGCTTTCGTGCGAGACTTCACTCAAAAACTGAACGTGGAAGATGTGAAAATGAAGCTTTCGTGCGAGACTTCACTCAAAAACTGAACGTGGAAGATGTGAAAATGAAGCTTTCGTCAGTTTTGGTGGTGGTGACAGTGCTGGGTGATAGTGGTGGTTGTGATGTGATAGTGATAGTGGTGGTTGTGCTAGTGGTGGCGACAGTTCCATCAAGAAAATGACTTTCCGAGAAAGTGTCTGGAAGTATCTCATCCCTTGCTGGAAAGCCATCAGAATACAATGGAATATACAGGGAATACGAACATGGTTTATCCAAACCCGAAAAACGATAATACACTCTTCAAAATTTGATGACTTGGAGCTATTAAATATTGACCGTGGTTCACATAGGGAAAAGCACGAACATGTGACATGAAGTCCCTTGCGCAGAACTCGTTTGAAAAATCTGGAATCCGCTTGCCAACCTTCCCCTGACCTAAGTTAAAGGGGAAGGGCGATCCCAGCCAATCGAAGCTTTCGCGGGTCTTTCGCAAAGCATTCGGATTTTTTTGGTCACATCCTTGATGATTGGTCGATTTTTGAGCCTTCTTCAAATTTCTATGTTTTCTTGACGTGTCCAATGCAGAATACTGAAAACTACAGAAATTAATATAAAGTTTACAAAAGTTGCCATTTTATCTGGCACGCTTTCTGACATATTACTATACCTGGCATGTCATATTATGTGTATATATATATATGATTATATATATATTATATATGTATCATTTTATGGTATTTTGATGTATATATTTTCGTCTGGTATTATGCTAGCGATAGTGTTCGGGTCTGGCGAGACCCATGCGAGGCCCAGCCAGGCTGCAGAGCTGGCGATGACGTTTGCAACTTGGCGACTTGGCGAGGAGGAGAGGAAGGAGAGGAAGGAGGAGAAAGATGAAGTACATAAAATCATATAAAATCATATAAAATCTAGAGACCCTAAACAATCCCTAAACTGGCAGGTTTAAAATGTTTAAAAAATATTCCAACATCTGGGAGCAAACTCTCAGAAAATATCAGAATATATCAGAATCATCTCTCTTCAATTGGTGTTAGAACTTGCCTGTCAAGGCCCAGACGGAAGTTGTCTAAAGCTGAGGGCGCGAGCGCACTTCTACGCTAAAAGCATCTGAGGGCAAACTTTAGAAACGTACAAACTTTGTACATATGGGGCAACCCTAACCCCCATTGCCCTACCTGAGTCGCATGGTACCTGATGTTGCCTGTTGCTGCACTGCATTTGGTGCAGGACATACAGGACCAAATGTGATCAAACATGGGCCTCGCTTCACCTGCATCCGAAGCCAGCCAGTGCTGCCATGTGTTGCCCAGTTTTCCTCGATGTCTAGACAAGTGAAGATGGAGCTCCTGAATCTCCTGACAGGTTCGTGTAGAATGCATGTGTACCATGTGAAGGGCATATGAGGAAAACACAAACAAAGAAAACAAATCAGTAAAGAACTGTCTAAAGTCTAAAGGTCAGTTGCATGTGAAGATGTGTCGTTACATCGTAGTATATGAGATGTAAAAGTCTGTACAAGCCTAATACTCACCAAAGTCGCCAGAGAAGCCAACCTTATGCAAACATGCGCAAACACTCTGACTCTCACGGTTCGCATTTCGGCCAGTATTTTTTGCATGAGGCACAAGCCTATCAAACGTTGTGGCAAGCCGCAACTTTTTATCAGAATGAGACACTGAAGGAAGGCTTTGGACGCTGAAGCCATCTTAAGCTTTGGCCCCTGAGAGCATGGACTTCGCTTGGTCCAGGGAATCCATTTCATCTGAACGAGCTGATTGCCTGGCATCAAACTGTTGCATGAGGGTGTCACACTGGTTGTGTAACTCCCCGGTGAACGTGGCGAGTTCCTCTAGCTCCGTCGTCAAACCCTCCTTAGCCTGACGTGCCTCCACCAAAGAAGCCTCAGTTGCACCCTTCTCCTCTTCTTTTGTTGTCATCTCTTTCTTCTTGGTCTCAATGGATGCAGTGGTTGTCTTGGCAAAGGCCTCGTAATCTTCTTGAGCAGAAGTCTCTGCATGGGTTGCCTCAACTTCCATAGCTTTTGCATCAGCAATGAGCTGCTGAAGCATACTGATGACACCAAAGCTGGAGGATTGCTCTTTGTAGTCCTTGAACTCAGGCTCACCTGCTTTGCTTTTCTTGGCTTGAATGAATGCAGGCGCCTTGACGTAGAACTTCTTCAAGGAAGCACTCGCTTCCTGCAAGAGCTTCTGGGTCTGCCGTTGCTCCATGACCACGCCCTGGAACTCCTTGTTTTCCTTCTCGCGGTTCTGGCCGGCCACTTGCGTTTGCTTGTTCATTTCGGCTACCTCGTCCTCCAGAGACTTGATGTCGGCACCGAGTTGTGCAACCTTGCTCTGGAGGGCTTCCAGCTCTGCCAGCTTCTGCTGTTCAGAGTGGGTCTTGTCCTGTGTCTCCAGTTTTGTTTTCTGCAGCTCATCGACACACCAATCCTTCTGCTCAACTTCAGCAGCCTGCTGCTTCTTCAGATCAGCCTTCATTTCATCAATGGCCTTCTTCACCTTCTCAAAGCTATCCAACTTCATGGTCAAGGCCAAGGTGGTCAGGCGGGAATCCAATTTCCTCCCAGCAGCAGCCAACACAGCTGCAGCACGGTCTTGGCGATTGTCGTGGGAAGACACCTGCAAAAAGGAGAAGGTCTTGCCGAAAACATCATGCGCCTCATCTGCAGTCAAGACCTCAATGGTCTTGCTGACCGCAGCTTGCTCCTCAGATCGCAACTTGCTGCGCTTGTCGTAGTCCGTGTCCATGACCGCACACTTCTCCTTGACCTCGGTACTGACAGCGCCATCTGCTTCCAAGGCGGCAGTGGTGTCTCTGATGTCTTGCTTGCTCTGCTCCTTCTCCAAGTCTGCTGATGCATTCTGCTCCTTCTTGGCCTCCAACTGTTTCTTGCCAGCCTGAATTTCCTCAGTCTTGGCTTTGACCAGGCCTTCATGAGCCTTCTTGTCCTCAGTCTCCTGCTTTTTGAGATCTGACAGCTGTACTTCAAAGCTGTCCTTGAGACCGGTGAGCAGGCCCTCAACGGCTCCAGGAGTTTCCAGGGAGGTCTGCAAGAATTCCACGTCGCTGCGTTGTGCCTTGGTAAACAAACGATCATGTTTTGACAGGGCAATCTTCAGCTGTGTCAGGGCATTGGCCACTCGTCGATTGGAGGTCTGCAGAAACGAGGATTGGCTGGTACCAATCACACCAAGAGCATTGTCCACGGAAGTCGCGGACTGGGTGAGGTCTTTCTCATCAGCGGCGAACTCAGTCACTTGCTTGGCGCGCAAGGCCTCAGACGCCTCCAAGGCCTTTTCGTTGCTGGACACCTCATCCTCAGTATGAGTGATCTCTGAAGTCAAGCGCGAGCTGGTGGCGGTCAACTCATCAACACGAGCCTCCAAGGCTTTCACATGGTTCTGCGCTTCTTCAATGCTCTTGGCCTTTTCATCTCCGTTGCTTTTGCACCAACACTGCATCTTCTCATACGTGTCTTCATCCTCTTTGGCCTCCTTTTCCAAATTGGTTTGCATGTCTTTCAGCAGGTTCACCACTTTGGTGACCGGCCGGGTCTCCGTCTCCATGGCCAAGAAGCCATGTACGACTGCGAACAAACACAGGACGCGGATCATCTCTTCGACCGGATTCAACCGCCCCTGGCTGTGCTACAATTCTTCCTAGGGAAGTCACGGATGTAATGGAACTTGAGCCCCAAAATCTAGCAGAATCGCACAATATCGCACAGGTTGACACTCTCCTGTAGGTTTCCTATGATCCATCGACCGTGCCGTGCTGACATTCTTATACACATGACAATGGCTTTGTGATATTGTGGAATAACTATTCCGAAAAGTAGAACTAAATTGAACCATTTATGCCATTTTATACCTGCATCCCCATGGTTAATATTCAAGCAACTACATGATCAAGTTGTGCATGAGCTCGGCCCGATGCCTTGGCGACTGGCAGGCCATGGCAGACCATGACGGTTCATGGCCAACAGACATGCCGCGAAGCATCGCGAAGCTAGGTGGCACCACCGAAGCCAAGCTGAAGTCGATCTGCAGCTTTGATCATTCTCCAAACGCATCCAAACGACATTGCTGTAGCATGCTGTAGCCGTCTCCCCGGGAAGAACAGACAAAAACAGCAGTCAGAGATGTCAGAGTCAGAAATGAAGATACTGAAGCAGTGTGAAGCAGCACGAGTCTTTCACAGCTTTCTGAATTATCTTGCTGTTGTCTGAGGTGTGGCATGTCGCGGCATGTCTGACAAAGTGTGACTTGAAAATCCCGAGGTCCCAATGCGCATAATCTTGAGCTTGAACCAACGCAACCATGTCATGGTGTTAGCAACTGCACAAGTTCGCATTCCACTGCCAGCAGCTGAGGGGAGACACCGGCAAATCAAAAACAAACAAATCCGTTTTGGAACTATAGTTTAGGGTGACATACGTTTTGCATAACTTTGCCTTTGCTTCTTGTGACCTGGTACACGCTCCTAGCCGCTGCCGTTGTGATGGTTTCCCGGGATTCCCGGTCGCAGTCCGTTTGACAAACCATTCCAGACAGTTCCAGTAGGGAACTCAATAAAATGGGGAAACAGCAGTGCAGCGCAACGTTTTACCCACAAACGCCTCCAACTACACTTGGTTTGGCCATGCTTGGCCATGCTTGGCCATGCTTGGCCATGCTTGGCCATTCTTCTTGGCCATTTGGCCATTTGGCCATTTGGCCATGGCCAGCGCTGAAGTTGAGGGCCCGCGGGCGGAGCGGCGTGCCAGAGATTGGGAACTCTTTTCGAAGTCCAGTCAACTGAGGCTGGTGGAGCTTGGAAAACAACATAACACGACAGCACAATTTCTGAAGTTGTCTGCAACCACAAGAGCCGTGCACTTAACGAGTACAGTACAGCATATTATGTTTTTGTGATGGTCATCAGTCATCCAAAAGTATCCCA
This sequence comes from Cladocopium goreaui, assembly GCA_947184155.2. Classification (NCBI taxonomy): domain Eukaryota; class Dinophyceae; order Suessiales; family Symbiodiniaceae; genus Cladocopium; species Cladocopium goreaui. The sequence goes on from CAMXCT020004713.1 coordinate 395,176, forward strand.
AAGTACTCGTTATTTTATTTTTTATTCATGTGATTCAAACTGATTCTCAACTTGCAGCCTTCTCCCAAACGGCACTTTTTGATGCTTTGGTAGTAACAAACCTGTTTTATGGCCAATGCATGCCAACCGTTGTTTACTGATGCCAACATCTGAGGGCAAAGCATATGTCAGAAGATATCATAAGAATTCAAAAGATATCAGAAGTATCCCGTCTTCGATTGATGTCGGAACCTGCCTTGCAAAGGCACAAATGGAAGTTGTCTGAAGTTATGACACAAATTTCAACAAAGAAAGTTGGTTTTAGCAAAACAAGTTCAAAATTAGAAATCACAATCACAAACAGAATCACCAAAAAACAACCCGACGGGAAGAATTTTCAGAAAAAAAGAACATAAAATAAAATAAGAATATATAAACATAACTAGAATAAAATACAAAAAGTACAGTAAATCAAAACCATGGTTTTTCCCAGTGTTGGTTGGTTTTTGTTTGTTTGTTCCCCACCTGCCAGGTGAGGGTTGTTAGATTTTATCAGAGCGCTCTTCCTCCGCCTCATCCTCCTCCTCCTCCTCCGCCTCCTCCTCCTCCTCGACTAGCTGTCCTCTTCCTCCTCGTCCTCCTCCTCGCCTCCTCCTCCAGTTTCTCCTCGACCATGTCTGCATCAACTTCCACCTGCACTTCCGCCTTGCCAACTCTTCGCCAAGCTCTTTGCCAACTCTCTTCGCCGACTCTCTGCGCCAAGCTCTTTGCCAACTTCCCAGCTCAGTGTGCACCGCTGGACCTCAACCTAGGACCTTCCCAGCTCAGTGTGCACCGCTGGACCTCAACCTGGGACCGTTCCAGCTCAGTGTGCACCGCTGGGCCTCAACCTGGCATCTGCCCACCTCAGTGTGCACCGCTGGACCTCAACCGGGGACCTGCCCACCTCAGTGTGCACTGCTGGACCTCAACCTGGGACCTGCCCAGCTCACTTTGCACCGCTGGACCTCAACGGCCAGATAGAATGCCAGAAGATATGCCAGATAGAATGTCAGATAGAATGCCAGAAGATATGCCAGATAGAATGCCAGAAGGTATGCCAAATAGAATGTCAGATAGAATGCCAGAAGGTATGCCAGATAAAGTGCCAGAATGTTTGCCAGATAGAATGCCAGAAAATTTGCCAGATAGAATGCCAGATAGGATGTCAGAAGATATGCCAGAAGATATGCCAGATAGAATGCCGGAAGATTTGCCAGAACATATGCCAGAAGATATGCCAGAAGATATGCCAGAACATATGCCAGAAGATATGCCAGAACACATGCCAGAAGATATGGCAGGTAGAATGCCAGAAAATATGCCAGATAGAATGCCAGAAGGTTTTGCCAGTAACAAAACGTATAAATGTCATGGTGGGGATGACTCGAAGTAAAGTATTTTTTATTTTGCTTTTATTTTGTGTTTTCCTCTGTGTTGGTTTTCTAGTTTGTTTTTTCTGTTTGCTCTGCTTGTGTTTTTTAAAATAAGCACAATATTCTCTGTGCTGTTGGACCTCATAAGTCTAAAGTTTCGGGGGGCGCAAGATGGCGCAAACGCACTTCTATGCTACATCTGAAAGCAAACCTTGCATATGAAAGTATATAGAATTATATAGTATATAGAATTCATATAGAATTATATAATATTACATTTGTATTGAGCTTTGGACATAATTGTGGGTGAGAAATTGAATCAAGCAACCCTGCCCTTTTTTACTCTACCTGAGTCTTATTGTGCCTGTTGTTGCGCTGCATTTGGTGCAGGACATACAGGACCAAACATGATCAAACATGGGCCTTGCTTCACCCGCATCCGAATTGTTGCGCAGTTTTCCTCGATGTCTAAGATTTTAGACGAGTCTCGTCTAGAGTCTGGACAGAGCTCCTGACAGGTTCGTGTGAAATGCATGTGTAACATGTGCATGAAGGGCATATAAAAAATCATAAACTGTCTAAAGGTCAGTTGCACTTGAAGAGGTGTCGTTACATCGTAGTATATGAGTTATATGAGATGTAAAAGTCTGCACAAGCCTAATACTCACCAAAGTCGCCAGAGAAGCCAACCTTATGCAAACATGCGCAAACACTCTGACTCTCACGGTTCGCATTTCGGCCAGAATTTTTTGCATGAGGCACAAGCCTATCAAACGTTGTGGCAAGCCGCAACTTTTTATCAGAATGAGACACTGAAGGAAGGCTTTGGACGCTGAAGCCATCTTAAGCTTTGGCCCCTGAGAGCATGGACTTCGCTTGGTCCAGGGAATCCATTTCATCTGAACGAGCTGATTGCCTGGCATCAAACTGTTGCATGAGGGTGTCACACTGGTTGTGTAACTCCCCGGTGAGCGTGGCGAGTTCCTCTAGCTCCGTCGTCAAACCCTCCTTAGCCTGACGTGCCTCCACCAAAGAAGCCTCAGTTGCACCCTTCTCCTCTTCTTTTGTTGTCATCTCTTTCTTCTTGGTCTCAATGGATGCAGTGGTTGTCTTGGCAAAGGCCTCGTAATCTTCTTGAGCAGAAGTCTCTGCATGGGTTGCCTCAACTTCCATAGCTTTTGCATCAGCAATGAGCTGCTGAAGCATACTGATGACACCAAAGCTGGAGGATTGCTCTTTGTAGTCCTTGAACTCAGGCTCACCTGCTTTGCTTTTCTTGGCTTGAATGAATGCAGGCGCCTTGACGTAGAACTTCTTCAAGGAAGCACTCGCTTCCTGCAAGAGCTTCTGGGTCTGCCGTTGCTCCACGACCACGCCCTGGAACTCCTTGTTTTCCTTCTCGCGGTTCTGGCCGGCCACTTGCGTTTGCTTGTTCATTTCGGCTACCTCGTCCTCCAGAGACTTGATGTCGGCACCGAGTTGTGCAACCTTGCTCTGGAGGGCTTCCAGCTCTGCCAGCTTCTGCTGTTCAGAGTGGGTCTTGTCCTGTGTCTCCAGTTTTGTTTTCTGCAGCTCATCGACACACCAATCCTTCTGCTCAACTTCAGCAGCCTGCTGCTTCTTCAGATCAGCCTTCATTTCATCAATGGCCTTCTTCACCTTCTCAAAGCTATCCAACTTCATGGTCAAGGCCAAGGTGGTCAGGCGGGAATCCAATTTCCTCCCAGCAGCAGCCAACACAGCTGCAGCACGGTCTTGGCGATTGTCGTGGGAAGACACCTGCAAAAAGGAGAAGGTCTTGCCGAAAACATCATGCGCCTCATCTGCAGTCAAGACCTCAATGGTCTTGCTGACCGCAGCTTGCTCCTCAGATCGCAACTTGCTGCGCTTGTCGTAGTCCGTGTCCATGACCGCACACTTCTCCTTGACCTCGGTACTGACAGCGCCATCTGCTTCCAAGGCGGCAGTGGTGTCTCTGATGTCTTGCTTGCTCTGCTCCTTCTCCAAGTCTGCTGATGCTTTCTGCTCCTTCTTGGCCTCCAACTGTTTCTTGCCAGCCTGAATTTCCTCAGTCTTGGCTTTGACCAGGCCTTCATGAGCCTTCTTGTCCTCAGTCTCCTGCTTTTTGAGATCTGACAGCTGTACTTCAAAGCTGTCCTTGAGACCGGTGAGCAGGCCCTCAACGGCTCCAGGAGTTTCCAGGGAGGTCTGCAAGAATTCCACGTCACTGCGTTGTGCCTTGGTAAACAAACGATCATGTTTTGACAGGGCAATCTTCAGCTGTGTCAGGGCATTGGCCACTCGTCGATTGGAGGTCTGCAGAAACGAGGATTGGCTGGTACCAATCACACCAAGAGCATTGTCCACGGAAGTCGCGGACTGGGTGAGGTCTTTCTCATCAGCGGCGAACTCAGTCACTTGCTTGGCGCGCAAGGCCTCAGACGCCTCCAAGGCCTTTTCGTTGCTGGACACCTCATCCTCAGTATGAGTGATCTCTGAAGTCAAGCGCGAGCTGGTGGCGGTCAACTCATCAACACGAGCCTCCAAGGCTTTCACATGGTTCTGCGCTTCTTCAATGCTCTTGGCCTTTTCATCTCCGTTGCTTTTGCACCAACACTGGCCAAGAAGCAGGTTCATGTACCGACTGCGAACAAACACAGGACGCGGATCATCTCTTCGACCGGATTCAACCGCCCCTGGCTGTGCTACAATTCTTCCTAGGGAAGTCACGGATGTAATGGAACTTGAGCCCCAAAATCTAGCAGAATCGCACAATATCGCACAGGTTGACACTCTCCTGTAGGTTTCCTATGATCCATCGACCGTGCCGTGCTGACATTCTTATACACATGACAATGGCTTTGTGATATTGTGGAATAACTATTCCGAAAAGTAGAACTAAATTGAACCATTTATGCCATTTTATACCTGCATCCCCATGGTTAATATTCAAGCAACTACATGATCAAGTTGTGCATGAGCTCGGCCCGATGCCTTGGCGACTGGCAGGCCATGGCAGACCATGACGGTTCATGGCCAACAGACATGCCGCGAAGCATCGCGAAGCTAGGTGGCACCACCGAAGCCAAGCTGAAGTCGATCTGCAGCTTTGATCATTCTCCAAACGCATCCAAACGACATTGCTGTAGCATGCTGTAGCCGTCTCCCCGGGAAAAACAGGCAAAAACAGCTCAGTCAGAGATGTCAGAGTCAGAAATGAAGATACTGAAGCAGCGTGAAGCCGCACGGAGTCTTTCACAGCTTTCTGAATTATCTTGCTGTTGTCTGTGTGGCATGTCGCGGCATGTCTGACAAAGTGTGACTTGAAAATCCCGAGGTCCCAATGCACATAATCTTGAGCTTGAGCCAACGCAGCCATGTCATGGCGTTAGCAACTGCACAAGTTCGCATTCCACTGCCTGTTGAGGGGAGACGGGGAGACACCAGCAAATCAAAAACAAACAAATCCGTTTTGGAACTAGTTTAGGGTGACATACGTTTTGCATAACTTTGCCTTTGCTTCTTGTGACCCTGTACACGCTCCTAGCCTTTGTGACGGTTTCCCGGTCGCACTCCGTTTGACAAACCACTCCAGATAGTTCCAGTAGGGAACTCAAGAAAAAGGGGAAACCAATATATGATCACCTTCACTTAGACAATATTAGACAACAGAACCTGAGGTCATGTGGAGACTAGAGCAGCTCTCCTCCCGAAACAGCAATGTCAGCGCAAAGTTTTGCCCAAAAACACCTCCAACTACACTTGGTTTGGCCATGCTTGGCCATTTGGCCATGGCCAGCGCAGAAGTTGAGGGCCCACACGGGTGGAGCGGCGTGCCAGAGTCTTGCAAAATCACTGCGAAGTCTTCCCGTCAACTGAGGAAGGTGGCGGCAAGAAAAACATAACATGACAATGAAATCTCAAACGCCTGCAACCACGAGAGCCCTCCGCTTGACGAGTATACCAGTAGTATTGCACAAGGTGGCGGCGGAAGTTTCAAAAATAGGAAACCTATAGGAGCGGTGAGTTGTTGTGATGCATGGATGGCAGAGCGAATCAGTGCGAATCTCCCTCTCTCTCTCTCTCTCTTTGTCACCTTCTCTCTGTCTTCCTCTCCCTCTCCCTCTCCCTCTCTCTCTCTCTCTCTCTCCCTCTCTGTCTCTCTATCTCTATCTAATCTATATCTATCTATCTGTCTCTCTGTCTATCTATCTGTCTGTCTATCTATCTACCTATCTGTCTACCTGCCTATCTGCCTACCTACCTACCTACATATCTATCTCTCTCTCTCTCTCTCTCTGTCCCTCTATCTCTCTCTCTCTCTCTCTCTATCTATCTGTATGTCTGCCTGCCTGCCTGCCTGTCTGTCTGTCTGACTATCTGTCCTATCTATCTGTCTGTCTGTCTTCTTGTCAGTCTATCAGTCTATCTGTCATGTTTGTCTATCTGTGTATTTATCTCTGTCTATCTATCTCACATTTTGACTTCGAAAGGTGCTTCGTGCTACAACGGTGCGCATTTTTTCGACATCTCACCATCCAAAAGTTGTCTGAACGTGGTGTTTCTCACATTTTGACCTTCAAATGTGCTTCGTGCCACAATGCTGCTTACAAAAGTGATGTTCATCACATTTTGACTTCCACATGTGCTTCGCGTCACATTTGGGGCGCACTTTTTCGACACCTCAACCTCCAAAAGTGGCCCGACACCGTCAGTTTTTAACGTGTTTGACTTACGATACGAATGTGCTTCGCGCCACAGCGCGTGTAATTTTTTAACATCTCAACTCCCAAAAATGCTCCGAACCGATAATCCTTTTCTTGCCCAAGTTTTAACATGTTGGCTTCGACGTGTGCTTTTGCGCCACAAAGCGTGCATTCTTTTGGGGCATCTCACTTCTAAAATACTGCTCCGAGAATGGTCAGCTTTGCACGTTTTGACTTCGAAATGCGCTTCGCGCCACAGCCGCGTGCACTTTTTCGACATCTCAACTGCCAAAAATGGTCCGGACTTGTGTTTTTGCTTCAACTTTTTGACTTCGAAATCGGCTTCGCGCCACAACGGCGTGCAATGTTTGATCTCTCATCCGGCCACATGGCTCCGCACCCGCCGCTTTAGCGAGCCTACTTTTCGACCCTCCGAAGCCACAAAAAAATTGGAAAAGTTGTGTGTCTTCATCTTCTTTCTACTGACTCTTTCTCTTCTGACTCATCTCTCTTCTGTCTCTTTCTCTTCATTGACTGCTCTCACCGCTGTTGAAGTTTGACTTCTAAACGTCCTTCGGTTGTGCTGTGCTGACTGCTTACCACATCATGTGCGAGTGTGCTGCACTGTGCTTGATGACACTCTGCACCCTGGATGATAAAATGATGATAATATGCGGACTGAACTTGACCCTCGCTCCCGCTTCGGCTTGGATTACTTTGATTTGCAGCACCTCTGCTAGCTACATTGCATATACATGTACAAGTAATCATGTATATACACCCTACAAATAGCTATGGCAGCTGAGACTCCAAAACCATTCCCTTTCTTCGCAATTTCTGAAGTATTGCAAGACCTCGCATTCAGAGTTTGGAATCCTGATCAGGGATATTCAGGGATTAAAAACAAGGGGATACAAGGGGCATATCATGACATATCATGACAACGGGTAGCTGCTTCCCTCAGACTTAATCTGAAACTACCCCGAAAACTACTCATTCTTGGGCCACATGATGAAATGATGTAATGTAGAATCAAGATGAATCAGGCACATTGTCTTCATGGAATTCGTCTTATCTATCTCCCCTTCTGCCCTCTCTAGCTCTGATTTAGATGACCCATTGAAGAAGCTTCTCTTTTGAAGATAGTGCTCTGAGACTCTGGTCTCGGATTGATTGAATGAAGCTCATAATTATGTGGAAGGCAAATGAAGGTAGGCGTGCGTGCATGTGTGTGTGTTTTGGTATACTGGAATTAGCCAATGTTTTGAACAGCAAAATCGTCGTTGCCGTTGTACTGGAGTGGCTGATCACCACTCACCTCACTCAATCTCACTGATCTGATCAGGTCCCTGGCCCTACACCCCTGTGGGCGTCAAAGGCTGTTCATTTCACTAACGGACCCCAACTGGATGACAGTGGCCGCGTATGGAACGCCATTGCCACCATGCTGGTTTTGCCTCTCCTTCACTATGCTTCTTCAAATCATTCAAGTCAAAACGTGTCAAAACACCCAGGTCTGGAGAATCAAGTTGCAGTACGTGTTTGCTTGATCACGGGCTTCACTGTGTTCATCCGCCCCAGCACGTGGTTCCAAGAGCCAAGCTGCCAGCCGAAAGCCCAGGGATGACTTTGCCAATGCCAACTCGGCTCTCTCTACCTACATCCTGTACAAAGCGACGCGTCCTAAAGCTCCGCGCCTGCTTTAAAGATGGGGCTTTCAGACTCGTGCCTTCACCTTTAACCACCCTTCAAGCAAAAGACCCAGGATTACAATTATCGAAGGAAGTTTAGAAGTCAAACTTCCGACAATATGGACAGATGAAAAGCAGAGCAGGGCAGAGGCAGAGAGAAGAGAAAGATCAGAAGAGAGAAGAGTAGAAGAGAAAGAGTAAGAAGAAAGAAGATGGAGATGCGCGAAAAGGTAGGAAAGTCGCGATTCACTATGTTTTCCAATGATTTGTGGCTCCGGAGGGTCGAAAAGTAGGCTCGCTAAAGCGGCGAGTGCGGAGCCAGCTGGCCAGAGGCGAAGCACATTTCCAAGTCAAAATGCACAAAACACACCAGGTGCGGACCACTTTTGGCACTTGAGATGTCGAAAAAGTGCACGCCGTTGTGGCGCGAAGCACATTTCCAAGTCAAAATGCACAAAACACACCAGCT
>CAMXCT020004713.1:405935-420801 GCA_947184155.2 Cladocopium goreaui
ACTGGAATGAATTGGAGCTGCGCATGCTAAGGGGCAAAGGGCTGCTGAAAACAGCTGTTGACACACAATGGGCCTTGTGAGCTTCGAGGGCAAAAGTTCACTGCATCAAGTGAACGTATTCCAATACCAGCATGAGGCTACTCCTGTGGATACCATTCATTTGACAATTTTGACACAAAACGCATTTCTACACAAGCCTCTCTCTCCTAAACCAACCTGAACCCTTGAGAGCCTGGCTATCTTTTGCTGGCGGCGTTGACCCTTCACCATCCAACCGCAGCCTGAAATGTCCGTGCCATTGGAATCCATGGTTTAACTTCTCGAGGTGAGACTGGTTGCACCACTCATCACTCATCCCCCTTCCGATGTTTGACCATAGTTTGACATGGTGACATGGTTTGATCACATGCCCGTCCACCATGCTGCCTCCAAAGGAAAGGAAAGCACCTGAGCTGTTCACTTACACTTACAGCAGCTTGATGCAAGGCGCCTCAAAGATTTCGATATCTGCAGCACAGCAAGTGTATATATATATATAAATATGTAATTACACACACATATATAGTAATATGTATCTACATATATATATATCCCGCCCCATCAGGCCCCCAAAAAGGGTGGCTAGCGATTTCTTACAATTGCTACCCCGCAAGGCAAACACTGCTTACTAGTGCGGAGCTTCTCCCTCAACCGTTCCTCCTATCATTTCTGTTCAATTACAAACTCTGGATCCGGCAATCATCACTCTTGGTCCCACTTTTTGGACCCCAACCTCCCTTGAGAATCTTCCACAATCACCTGCTCGCCAAGAGCATCCAAGGCAATCAACCAAGAGGAAGTGACAAGTGAGAACCCTCAAAGGGTCCAAAAGGCCTAAATTTGCTGAAGCTTCTACACCATTCCAAGTCAGACTTCACAATCCAACAGTTTCACTCTTATTTTTGCCTCCAACGTCCAAGCTGCATCCGTCAGGAGCGAGCTGAAAAAGTGTTTAATTGTGTTGGTTGTGCGTACTGGGAACATCAGGCTACGAAACAGTTTTCATCCCTGTTCAATATCTGTCAAGCTGCCGTCTAGGCACGCCGAACGTCACTTTCAAGACATCCTCGTCCTTTGCTAAGTCCTATCCCATTATGGCTTCCACCTGACAGTCTGTCCATTGGTGGCCTTGTCATCAGGCTGCAATGGCGAGGCGTAAGGCTCCAACGGCACCAGGTCTGAACCTAGGAAGGTGCAGAATCCAAAGCCTCCCAGCCCACAGGATCCCGAGTCATTGGTTCCTTCACCAAAGAGGTGCTGACCAATCTGACCATAGTATGCACCACTGGTACAAGTGGATAGTAACACTGTAGGGCGCTTTGAAACAGGATAAATCAAGAAAAAATGACATCATATCATCATATGACATCATATCACATCGACATCAACATATATATATATATATACATCAACTATACTGGCCCTTTACATCGCTTTACTCGGATCCCCAGCTGATGGTGGTCTCATCCAACCACTGAAGTGCATGGTCGCTCTTGATTTCCAACTCCTCCCTGGCCTGGGAGACGTCAAGCTCCACCAAAATCACTCGGCTACCTCCCTTACCTCCCTTGCCAGATCCAAAATCCTCCCAATCTCACCGCGTGAAAAAAAAACCATTAGCAAGTTGGAACAAATTAATAAATTTACATGATAAACTTATAAACACGCGTTCCATGTGACAATCACAGGACAGACCAAAGCCCAGGAGTCATCAGGAGTCCATCCACTGGGATTCACTGGGACCACAAACCTTCTGAAAGATGTGTGACCTTTCATGCTGGCACCGTGCTGAGGTGACAAGGTTCTTACATGGCACGGCACTTTTTGTTTGAAGCTTGTGCATCTCAAAAACAATCATCATTGAGGAATGTATGAATGCAACATGGCGAAACATTGCATTGTTGCTTGAATTCCATTTCAACGTGACAAGACTGTTGATTAACTGAGGTTGATGGTCGAAACTACTATAGAACGATAGAACGCACATGAATGCACTACGGCTTTGTCATGCTCGACATAGCACCCCAGTCATGTCATGGTGATTCAGCACCCCCTCAGTGTCCAGCAATCGTTCATAGTCAGGACGTTCAAGAAAAGGCAGAGACCTTGGAATCGACATGGCAGCATGGTTGGTCCACACTTGCCCTCTTAAAGTCTCTTAAAGCATGTCTTCACCAGTACCTATCAGAAATATTGCTCTCATATAACATGATATCTCTCTCCCTATATAGAATCGTTCAGTCATGAAGGAATGGCCTAGATGCTGGGGCAACTCATTGATTACAGCGTATAACACCTAGCTTTCAATGCTTGTCAACTAGTGGGTCTGACGAAGCCTTTACCAGTGGAATACCAGCGGTAGGATTTGAAGACGTCAAGAAGCCGTGAGTAGCTCAAGAAGAACTTGAAGGCATTTGGCATGCCTGCCTTAGCCCGGGAACACCACCGGTGAAGAGATGCAGTGGAGATGTGGTGGACAGCAGGCAAGTTGGGCAAATTGCCCAAGTAGCTTTGAACAAAACAGAAAGGGCCAATCAAAGAACGCTTTCACAGCACATTACTCTGACATCATTTAAGGGAATGCCTCACCTTAATGTTGGATCTTGAATCCCGCTGCTTCCATCGCTTCAATTCAGCCATGCAAAGAATCCAAATGTAATGGAAGCCGCTCCCATGACTGAGCCATCATGCACACAGGTCATCTAAAGGGAAGGACTCTTTCCTGATTCAAGAATTAATGCGGGCTTGGAATTCCCCTTATTTCCTCACTCACTTCCACCTGGACCTGCAACTTCTTAAATACCGTTTGATCCAAGGCATTTCTCACGCCACAAACTTCTGCAGCAACAATGGAACGACAACCAAGAGCGCTCTAAATAGTCGGGTGAATTAATGACAATGAATCGGGTAGAATATTGAAGAAACAATCACATTTCAAAACTATGCCTGTATTCTACAGGTTTCTGCAGACGTTTGTCATGCCCAGCTGGTCTACTGTGATCAGTGCGGAGGTCACTAGTCGGTCGCTAGTCACTGTGGTCATTGTCCAAACAAACATGTCGCATGACAAACGCACCTTCGCAAACACAAGTTCAAAATTTACTGCATGGTTCCATCACACAATCTACACCGGCTTCACCAACCAGGCAGTGTCCTCTTTCCAATCATCTCGTACTTCTCCTTCTCGGTCTTGGCGCCCTGCAAGCAGAAACGTACATCAACATACTGAGAGGGTCTCCCATCTGCATCCGTGGCAGCTGGGTCTAGGAGTCTAGCCGTGCTAGTTGCTCCAAACAAGTTCTCCATATGCACTTGTTCATAGACCAAAGGACTAGATGAGACTAGGAGTGGCATTTAAGCCTTGGCAAACACACACATGACAGAACTATACTAAGACTATATAACACAAAGAGAGTGTTGTTGCTTTTCGCCGAGAAAAACTGTCTTGATTGGACGTGGCACACAAACGTAAAAGTGAAAGGAAAAGTCTTATGTGCGGTATAGTGCCATATATACAATATCGTATTGTACATATTGTACATTATACGCGTTATTCTGTATTCACGCTAAATTACAATAGGCTATTGCATACCATTGCTATATATCATTATATATCATTATATATCTACACTTTATGTGCCATGATCAATTTTGCCGCAAAGCAGGTACCTTCAGGCCGGACCAAGGGAGAGCTCCACGCAAGAAGTAGATCAACATGTGCGCAATGGCCTTGCAGCGAACAAATAGGATATTCTGATGCCATTATCAGAGCCTCCAAACCTATAAGTTATAAGCCTATAATACACATACCATACCATCACATACCCCCAAAAAAACAATGAGTATCATGCGTTGAGCAGCTTCTGTGAATCACTCAGAAGTCACACCTTTGATGTGCTTCCATGATGATACTAGAAAGCAGTTATGGCTGACACATCCATCACATCCGTAGCTAGCTAATGAAAGCCAAGGAACAAAAGCTTAGATGACGATAAAAAAGAGTCAGGCTGTGGCCCTTCTGACCAAATATGCGGCCTCCAAGTCATCGCGACGTGTCTGGTTGATGCCCTTGTGCGTGCTCACGGAGCAGTAGCGTGCAGTTCCCACCATGCTGTTTCCATTGCTCTGGCTTACATGTCGCCTGACGAGGTCGCAGCTCAGACCGGCTTCCACAATCTGCAGTCAAACAGAAGTGAATTGGACTGTGTGGCCTGGCCCAGCTGAATTGCAGTTGAAGAAACCCAGGTTCAACAACACGTAAGGATCAATGGGTCGGCCTGCCCCAGTAGGTGTCGCTGAGCCCAAAGTCGATGAGGTGCAAGTGGTGTATCTGATGGAAAGGGAAGAAGCTGCTCACTCGTACTGGGTAGGATCCACACTTTCACACTCGCATCCCAGCACTTGACATGGAAAACAAATGAAAGCAGCAGAATCCAATATGGGCCTTACCGCCCCGTCCGTACATAAAGTTTTCCGGCTTTATATCACGATGTACCACTCCTGCGAAAGGTCAGCTGGCACAAGCATGTGTGAGACAAACGCATACAAACTCTGGTTGATATCAACCCCAACCCGCCTCCAACCCGTTTGCAGGAAACAGATGTTGCCCGAAAAAACAAAAAAGTTAAGCCATGATAAACAGTGAATCTTGATGAAGTAAACACCGTGCATTTCAGAACCTGACCTCACATGCACTGCCGGCTCTATGTATGGTTGCAGTATTTGCAAGCTGAAATTTCAAAAACCTGTTGTACTTGGGACTTTGTTGAGATCTCCCTGAAACCGTAGAGCAGGAAAATCATGGAGAATGAAGAATGGCAAGTGCAATTGCTACGATTGCCGGAGTGCGGAGTCCTTTGGAGTGTAGGTACCTGTGACAGAAGCAGGAGATGTTGTTTTACATGGCGTTCCTGTCTTCGAGGCAATGTCAATCAGACCGGGCCGACCAGGCCTACATATGAGGAAAACCAGAGTCAGAGCGTGAGGAGATGATTTTTAATTTTTAATGGAACTCAATCACTGATGAGGGCTTCTTGGACACAAGAAGCTGCAACATACCACGGATTCCAACTGGTAGATCGGAGAGTCCCTAGCTCGCATGTTCGAAACAGCTGAGAATTCTGCTCGATACGTCTCAAGGCTTGTTCGGCCTCGGCAGGGAGATAAACATGCACACCTCCTGCATCCTTTTACATCTCTTACAAAGGTTTACAAAGCTATCCTTTAACTTTAACATACTTTAACCTCTTTAAGCTGCTGATGTGAGAACCTGCTGCGAGTTGTCACAGAGAGCCATCAAGAAGTTTACTCGACATACTATATATTGCTAAAAATTGCTAACATATCTCAACATGTTTCAAAACACTGCTAAAACGACGCTTGCTGAGCTGAACTTAGGCCGCTGCAATCAGCACCTTAAAGCAGCAACCAACCACTGCCACAGAAACCACATTGTTCCAAAGGCAGTTCATATTCCCTTTTAGGCGACTACTCCATTCCATGGCATCTTTCAACGTCTGGCACTATAGTGTCCTACAATCTGTGCTGAAGCAATCCCCCACCCTTAATTGCTCCAGCTAAAGTCTAAGATCTAAGATCAAGCAATGGCGGAGCTGGCAGAGCTGAAAAATCCACTGAAGTACCCAGGAAGATGAGTGGTTCAATGATTCAATGAGTCTTCCAGTCCGCCCATGTTCAGCCCTCGCTTCAGCCTTCATATTTTTCCATTCCCTCACTTTCACAGCTGTCAGACGCTCTCAGCTTGTCGGTCTCCAAGGGACTACACTGCTTGGTTCCATCTTGCCTTGACACACCTGCAGGGCCAAACACTCTATATCACAGGTCTGGAAACAGGGATGCAGGATGATACAGGATACAATCCGTGGCCGACTGTGTCCAGCCAATTTGCAAGGTCGACAGGAACAGCTTGTGGCTTACACCTGCTTGCAGTTTCGCCTTTGCCAAGAAAGTAACCTAACGAAGACTCACTTACGAGTACCACAAAAGTATGCAAAAGTATACAAAATATGCGAAAGTATACCAAATGTTCAAAAATCGTATACTCTCGTTCTTTTATGTTCTTTTGAAGTTTCGTGCAAGTCTGCAAAACTCTTGTTGCGGTCCTGCAGTACTGCCCAACTCACCGACACATCCTGAAAGCGCGGAGCCTCCATGCATTCTTCCAAAGACCTCAGCGCTTTAGGAGGGGATTCTCTCATCGAGGAGGCCCATGGAAGGAATAAAATATCTGGAAGCAGTGGCTCATGCAATCCCAACATATCCCAACATTCGCAACAGGACCAAAACTTCAAGACGTCCGTATTCAATCTGTTTCAGAGCCAAATATGCCAAATGGATAATGTGTGCAAATTATCGGTCCTTTCTGTAGAGAAAGAAAATGAAATAGATAAAGTGGCCGCCTATATCTGCCTACCTCAAATTGAAACAGCATCAAACACATGCTTCATGCACTGCAAAGCATTCTCAGTGGCTCACTGGCTCTCATCTGTGCAAAGGGCATGATTTTGTTGGAAAGAACTGCCAATCTTGCCGTTATCGACCCGTTCTCGGCACCCCAGCTTGCCCAGAAGGTCCATGACCTTAGCCGAATGTTTCATATCAGTGTTAGGACAATGTTGCTGTGATTCTGCGCAGTGTGTGCGAACAAGGATGTTCTGACAATTCACAACTGGAACTGACCAACTGACCAATTCGGCCTGAGTCATCAGCTGTGTTGCTATATCATGGCAGCTTGAGGTCATTACGGGTGCTTCTGCGATTTTGGTAGAGGCTGAAATGGTCGAAGATGGTTGAAGGAAATTTAAAGAGGCCCTTGCAAACCAAGTCCCAGGCCATGCAAGTGAAAGAGCCAACTTTTCCAAAGAAGAAGACCTGCGTTTGGCATACGGCCGGTCCAGGGCAAACGTAAGGAATTGGTTCCTGGACTCCTTGCATTGGGGTGCCGTGCGCGATGTTCTCAAACACACAACACTGGTAGCTGGCCAAAAAAATGAAACAAATAAGCGTTCCCAAAAGAAACACATATTTTTCCCCACCTGCCAGGTGAGGGTTGTTAGATTTTATGTCAGTTGCCTCCTCGTCCTCCTTCTCCTCCTCCTTCTCCTCCTCCTCCGCCTCTTCTCCTCCTCCTCCTCGTCCTCCTCGTCGTCCTCGTCGTCCTTGCTCAACTGCGACCCGCGATCCACATTGTTCTCTGCCGGACCTCAACCACGACCATCCACGCCCAGTGTTCCCTGCCGGACCTCAACCACGACCATCCACGCCCAGTGTTCCCTGCCGGACCTCAACCACGACCATCTACGCCCAATGTTCCCTGCCGGACCTCAACCACGACCATCCTCGCCCAGTATTCCCTGCCGGACCTCAACCACGACCATCCACGCCCAGTGTTCCCTGCCGGACCTCAACCGCGAGTATCCACGCCAAGTGTTCCCTGCCGGACCTCATGTAGGAAGATATGGGACAAAGAATGTGCAGAAAAAAGTTAGAAAGAATGTCAGAAAGAATGTCAGAAGATATGCCAGAAGATATGCCAGAAGATATGCCAGATAGAATGCCAGATAGAATGCCAGAAGATTTGCCAGATAGAATGCCAGAAAATTTGCCAGAAGATATGCCAGATAGATATGCCAGAAGATATGCCAGAAGATATGCCAGAAGATTTGCCAGAAGATATGTCAGAATATATGCCAGAAGATATGTCAGATAGAATGCCAGAAGATATGTCAGAATATATGCCAGAAGATATGCCAGATAGAATGCCAGAAGATATGTCAGAATATATGCCAGAAGATATGCCAGATAGAATGCCAGATAGAGAAGATGTTAGCCAGATAGAATGCCAGAAGATATGCCAGATAGATATGTCAGAAGATATGCCAGAAGATATGTCATATATGCCAGAAGATATGTCAGATAGAATGCCAGAAGATATGCCAGAAAATATGCCAAATAGAATGTCAGAAGATATGTCAGATAGAATGCCAGAAGATTTGCCAGTAAGAAAATGTATAAATGTCATGGTGGGGATCACACGAAGTAAAGTAATTTTGATTTTTTTGCTGTTGTCTTCTACTGTCTCGGCTCTTGCGCCTCTGCAAAGCCTTGAGGCCTGACCCATACAGGTGATGCTGACAATGAGAAATTCGACGGATTTTGCAATCTCTCACCTCTGCATCCTCTGCAAACTGAAAGAACTCGGTTCAATCCGCCCCGAATAATGCCTTTGATCAGTATTGGAGATTCACACCATGGGATTCCCGGGGATCCCGCTTTGCGAACCCTCATGTAACATCCCGTGCAACACCTCTGAGGCTCGCCGAGCTGCTTCAACAGACTGTTTTCCATCCTGAGTTGCTGAGTTCTGTGCGAATCTGCATATGGAGAACAGTTACAGTTGTTGCTGCAGAGAAGCTTGCTTCAAAAACTGCATAACGATCTTGAAACTGCATAGAACCAACATGTTCTGTTCTCATCTGTTCCGATTATCACGTTAGGACGTTAGATATATCATTTATGATTATGAACTGCATGCCAAACAATTAATATATATATATATATATGTATGTAGAAATTGCGTTCTCTTTATCTTGGCTTTGAGTGATTCACACGACTTTAACGGCTGCACACCTAGCACTTTAGAATCCTGTAAGACTCATTCAAGCAGCACAAGCACAACTATTGAATCCAGCAAGTCTATGTGCACTCTGAGGTATCAAACGCTAAACTCCCTGGGGCACCACATTGGGAGTCCTGGCATGCAAAAACAAAGCAAGGGGTATCATCTTCAGTTGGCTGGTGAAGTATTCTGTCTTGGTGGTACTACCTCTTCGGAGGTGAGTGGCACATACTAGGACCTCGACATCTTTGGGATCATCATCATCATCATCATCATCAAACATTTATTATTTCAAAACATTCAATATAATCTTTCAGTGGGTTGGTACCTTCAACAGTAGAGTTGCAGGTCTAGCTCTATCAAAAATCCGGTTGCCAGCCCAATCCCGCAGGGCAAAGGTGCTAACAAACATTAACAAACTGCCACGCCACACTCCACCCTTGGCCCCCTTCGGCCCTTTTCAACTTTCCTAGGTCCTACAGTAGCAGGGCACCTCGAACTTCACTGCCACTGGAGAGTCTGACTTCTTGTCCTTCCCAAGAAAGACTGCACCAAAGCAGCCCTGGCAGACTCAGGTGATGGAGCAACATCGAAGCACTCTTCGGCACACCAGGACATTCGGTTCTTGCACGATTGGGCCATTTGGGCGATATTTGTGTCAAGCCTCGACACCCCCAATGGGAGTTTCAACCCCTGCCAAAAGTGCATTGGGACCTTTATCCACCATGCATTAATCAAGCATGATCTTGCTACAAGTGCCACAGAATCTGCAAAATCTGCAAGCCTGCCATCCACTGACTTCTGATCGGCAGGCCACCCCTCCACGTAAGCAACAACAAATGCAGATGGCGAGCACGCCTCGCCCAACTTGTCCTGCACCTCAAATCGGCCATCGCCCACCTTGGGCGGGAAATTCTTCTTTGGCATGGCCTGATGGCGCGATGGTGCAACATGCTGAAACTGTTGACAAACATTAACACACTGCGTTTGTAGTTTCCTGATTTGCAAGTTCAATCAAGTTCAGAAGCATCCAAATTGATCTCTCTGCAAGTTAAGTTCGCTCGTCAGTTTAGCCACAGTGTTGTTGAGCCTGCCAGAATGCCATGTCAATGTCGCGATGGACCCTAATTCCCTCAGTAAACCAGGAAACAGAATCATCCCATAAGTAGATGTGTGAAGATTGTGAAGTTTCAAGTAAAAACCATAAAAATGCGACAACCCCAATGCATCCCAATGCCGTTTTGGACGTGTGATGTCTGCGTCAAAGGTGTCAAAGGGATAGAAATGTTCGTCAGCGACAGCGGCTCCAACACTTCAAAATGGCAGCCCCAGTCCTTCACTCAACAATGTCCATGACCCGCTTGGCGATGACTAGGAAACAACACAAATGTTTTTCTCAAGGTTTCTGGGCAAAAGGTGCGACAAATATGTTCCACAACAAAAAACACACTGAATGTCGGACAATGTCGCGTACCAGCGCTCAGTCTTGTGCCATTATGCAAAAATTTGATGGAACTACATGTGCCAGTGTTCTGACGCTACAGCATAGCCAACAGCATCAATTCAACAGCACTCCCCACTACATATCTCCACCACCTTGAGCCAACAAACACGATATCAGTTCCAGAAACACCAACATACACCGACTTTTAAGTACTTGACGGTTGGCAAAATAACAAGGATGCAGGCATGCACAACAAGAATAGAGAGAGAGAGAAAGAGAGTCCATTACCTTGCCGAATATTGCGTGTATTATGTATGCAATCGTAAATTCACAAATCGATAATCACATACATGGATGGACGGATGGATAGATGGATTGATAAACCATGACAATCCGTAACATAAGTGAATATAAGTGATGAAAAACAAATAGGGAATATAACTAGAAATAAATGATTACCAAACAATGATGGTGAATAAGTGAAATGTTCAAACTTGAACATGCGGCGAGAGGTAGCCAAATCCGACACTGTTTTCTAATTTCCATGGCTTTGAATGCTCTCTGTTTTTGGAGTGCGTTGTCCTTTTCTGAGTCGCTAGCACCAGCGCATCATGATATTCTAGCTGGCATATGCTGGCATGCACCATAATTCTTCAACAGCCCTCCCCCTGACACCCTAACATACCTGCGTCAACATTACGCTCCTACATGTTCCTAATACTCTCTACTTGCCAAATGCAAAGTGCCCCAACCGAACGCATTTCGGTTGAGCCATTTTGCAACCACCTGATTGAAACTCTTTCCCTTGGCCTTTCCTTCCTTGTTCTCTTAGCTACATATCGATATATCTATAGTCTATGTGTAAATCTAATATTAGAGAGATATAATATATATAATTATTATACATATATATATATATATATCCCAAAAACAGTCTTAGAATCTGGTAACTTAGGTGCATACATCCATCGAGCAAGAAATGCTTGGGAATCTTAAGGTGCGCATCTTCCATTCCTCGCCAAGACCAGGTCATGTTTTCATGCAGACCTCTTGGGGACATGGAATGCAAGACTCCAAGTGGTTGTTCTCTCGTTCCATTACATTACATTACATTGCATTACATTACATCACATTACGTTACATTATATACATTGCATTACATTACATTACATTACATACGCTACACTACACTGCGCCACATCACACTACACTACATTACATTAGGCGTCATTAGATTAAATTACGTAGGTAAACGGTTAACATTACATGAGGTATCATGAGGTTACATTAATTACATTAGATTCTAGATTGCGTTGGGTTAGATTCCATTAGATTAGGCTGCATTACGTTACACATTGCGTTGCGTTAAATTCAAAACACTCACGGAGAATATCATCTTGTATATGTGTGTGCGTGGGCATGCGAGCCCGTGATCACAGATGAAACCCAGGGTGGACGCAGCGGGGGCTGAGCCCAAGCGAGGGGAAAGGGGGGTTACAGTTCGACATGATTTATCATGTCCAACATAACATAACCAGTTCGACATGAAAGATCATGGCAGCTGCGTCCAGTCTGCCCCCAATTCATTGCTAAAGCAAACATAACTCCAGTTAGCAAGGTAGGTTTCGTGAAATTATCCTAGCCTTTCAGTTCCCAGAGAATGGCCCACCATAGATGGTCATGGCCGTAGCAACATGTTTAAAAATGAGTTGAGGATTATCACCTTTTGGTAGAAATCGCTGCAGCGCTGCACATTTTCCGAAACCAATTTCTTTTGGCGTCAGCCTGCACGGTCAGTTGGTGCAAAGTCAGCTTCCATGCGCTTGAGAGTGCGCAGCATATCTCCCACAAAAGGCATCAAAAGGCACGTGCTACCGGTTAGTTGAATTCAGGCCATATTCCCAAATCCTATAGTTTTGTTCAAAGCTCAACTTTATTGGCAATTGGTTTTCTAATGTGAAGGGACAGACACGGAAGCTGGTGCTTCAACCGCAGGGGCATGGCATACAAGGATCAAGGGGCCAATGGTTCACAGAAAGCCGCGCTCATCAGCACATCGGATTCCAACGCCAAACCGTCAGAAACTTTTGTTTGCATCTATTTTACACCAAATGATATAGGCGAACAATAAAATCATGCCGTGCACATCAACTTGTGCTTACGTGGTGGTTTGGGTTGGTGGTTTGGAAGTCTGGGAATTGATGGTTTTGTAAACTTAGAAAAACAAAAAATATCAAACCCTGCAAACAATGAAATCGTTGAAAATAAAGAAAACAAATTTAAAACAACAATGATTGCTACCAGATTAGGTTTGTTTTTGAATTGATATTCATCTTGTATCTCGGAAAATGTACACTTATTTAATGTCCAATAATTTCACGTGATTGTTTAATTGATTATTGAATTCTAGTGCATTATTCTGTACTTGTCTATTTATTTTTGAAATGGGGGAAAGACAGTTTCTTGAAACCGTGTGGTCCTATCCTGTACTCTGACTGATGCAGGTTTCATGGATTTTCCATGGAGCTTCCATGCAGGTTTCATGTTGGTTACATGCTGGGTTTGCAAATTTAGCTTACTGGTGGGTAACCTCCATGACAACTCCCTGGAACCTGCATGGAATCTGCATGGAACCTCCATGGAACCTGCATCAGTCAGAGTGCATGATAAAACCAACAAGTGTAGATAGAGGCACCACCTCCATAACGCACATGGAAACTGCATGAAATTCTACATCAATTCTCCATGGAACCTGCATGGAACCTCCATGAAAACTGCATCAGTTAGAAGGCGCCATGCAACCATCACGTTTAGACACAAGAAACAACGGTTACCTACATGAAACCTCCATGAAACCTACATCAATTCTCCATGGAACCTGCGTGGATACTCCATCAAGGAAGACGCCATACAATCATCAGGTGTAGATACAGGGAACATGTTCGAGTTTTTTTAATGGAAACTACATGGAAACCATCAGACGCTTTGATGCAAATCGATCGCAAATCGATCGTAACTAAATTGATCGCACAAAAACTGTTATAGCATCTGTGCGTTTTGATGTCGTTTTCACTAGGCCATCTGTCTTTGCTAATGTTTCTTTTGGTTTCTGTACTGGAAAAGTCAAATTCTTCCAGAATTTCTATTTATCCTGAGTGTTCGTTGCTTGGCGGTTTTGATGTTGGCAAGGCCAGGGTTTCAAGTGTGGACTTTGTAATGTGTCATTTTGATGTAGGATTTCGACGTTGTTTTGCGATCATTTTGCGATCCTTTGTCGATCGATTTGACACCGGCCTAAAAACGAATAAGAAGGCCATAAAACAACATCAATATGACATCGACAAGAACCTAAGGCCTGTAGAAAACGGCACTTGCCAATTCATATATTCATATGGTTTGGTGATCATAGAATCCAAGATGACATAAGTGAGTTCATTTCTCTTGGTGGTTTCGTCTTTTAATTAACTTAGTTTGCAATATTATACCTATGTTAGGAACCTCCATCAAGTTGACACCGAGACAGACATAAAACTCCATCAAAATGACATCAAACAAAAATTCACATTTGAAACCTTGCCAAAATCGAAACCACCAAGCAGTGAACACTCAGGATAAATAGAAACTCTGGAAGAAATTGACTTTTCCAGTGCAGAAACAAAAAGGGACATCAACAAAGACAGATGACCTAGTGAAAACGACATCAAAATGCACAGATGCTATGACAGTTTTTGTGCGTTTTTTTACGATCAGTTTACGATCGATTTACGATCGATTTGCGATCAATTTGCGTCAAAGCGTCTGATGGTTTCCACGTAGTGTCCACTAAAAAAAAAGTCTCTGTTCCCTGTATCTACACCTGGTGCTTGTATGGCGCTTCTTTGATGGAGTATCCATGCAGGTTCCATGGAGAATTGATGTAGGTTTCATGGAGGTTTCATGTAGGTTCCGTTGTTTCTTGTGTCTAAACGTGATGGTTGCATGGCGCCTTCTAACTGATGCAGTTTTCATGGAGGTTCCATGCAGGTTCCATGGAGAATTGATGTAGATTTCATGCAGTTTCCATGTGCGTTATGGAGGTGATGCCTCTATCTACACTTGTTGGTTTTACCATGCACTCTGCCTGATGCAGGTTCCATGGAGGTTCCATGCAGATTCCATGCAGGTTCGAGGGAGTTGTCATGGAGGTTACACACCAGTAAGCTAAATCAGCAAACCCAGCATGTAACCAACATGAAACCTGCATGGAAACTGCATGGAAACTCCATGGAAACTCCATGAAACCTGCATCAGTCAGAGTACTGTACAGGATAGGACCGCAATGGAATTTGTTTCAAGAGAAACTGTTTTTTTTCTCTGCTTTGCTTTCATGTAGATTATTTAGATAGAATAGATAGGTAAGGTCACTTGGATAGAGTAGGCATATTAGATAGATCAGATAGAAAAGGTAGACTAGGTGGATTAGATAGATTAGATAGGTTAATAGACAGACTTGAAAGATTAGAGAGGTTGGATTAGATTAGCTTAGATTAGATTAGATAAGATCAGAGAAGATTAGACTAGTTTGATAGACAAATAGACAAACAAATAAATAGATAGATTTTGTAGATATATGAGATTGGTTGATAGATTGATAGATTGATAGATGGATAGATGGATAGATGGATAGATGGATAGATGGATACATAGATAGATAGATAGATGGATAGATGGATAGATGGATACATAGATAGATAGATAGATAGATA
>CAMXCT020004713.1:420901-455901 GCA_947184155.2 Cladocopium goreaui
ATTAGGATTTAGAATTAGGATTTAGAATTAGGATTTAGAATTAGGATTTAGAATTAGGGATTAGGATTAGGGATTAGGATTAGGGATTAGGGTTAGGGATTAGGATTAGGGATTAGGATTAGGGATTAGGATTAGGGATTAGGGATTAGGGATTAGGATTAGGGATTAGGGATTAGGGATTAGGATTAGGGATTAGGATTAGGTTAGGATTAGATTAGATTAGATTAGGATTAGATTAGGATTAGATTAGATTAGATTAGGATTAGATTAGATTAGGATTAAATTAGATTAGGATTAGATTGGATTAGGATTAGATTAGATTAGGATTAGATTAGATTAGATTAGATTAGGATTAGATTAGATTAGATTAGATTAGTTAAACAAAAAATAAAACAAATACAAAACACACAAAAAAAAACACATTTTTCAAATCTATTTTGCACATAACTCTGATTTCCCAGACTTCCAAACCACCAACCCAAACCGCCATATAAGTATAACCTGAGCACAGGGCGCACCGTGCCCAAAAAGAAAGCGCAATCATCTAACTGCAGCCTGTTCTGGGTCAAGAATCATCATGTATGCGGCATTACAGAACTTACGCCATGGGGTTGCTGAAGACACTATGGACGAATCGAATGCCACGTTCGCCTACACCAGTAGTACCGCACAAGGCATTAGCGGAGGTTTCAAAGAAAGGACTCTACAGAAGAGGATAGTTCTTGCTATGCATGGATGGCTGAGGGAATCCACTGATGGAGAGAGAGGTGGTTGGAGTGCAGGGCTATCTTTCTATCTATCCTTCTTTCTATCCATCTATCTATCTGTTTGTCTGTCTGCCTATCTATCTGTCTAACTATCTATGCGTCTCTCTCTCCATGTATCTGTCTTTCTATCTATATACCTACCGAATCCTACCGACCTGTCTTTCTATCTATCCGTCCAACTATCCATGTGTCTATCTGTCTGTCTCTGTCTGTCTCTGTCTGTCTCTGTCTGTCTCTGTCTGTCTCTGTCTGTCTCTGTCTGTCTCTCTGTCTGTCTCTGTCTGTCTCTGTCCGTCTCTGTCTGTCTCTGTCTGTCTCTGTCCGTCTCTGTCCGTCTCTGTCCGTCTCTGTCCGTCTCTGTCCGTCTCTGTCTGGTCTCTGTCCGTCTCTGTCCGTCTCTGTCTGGTCTCTGTCCGTCTCTGTCCGTCTCTGTCTGTCTCTGTCCGTCTCTGTCCGTCTCTGTCCGTCTCTGTCCGTCTCTGTCCGTCTCTGTCCGTCTCTGTCCGTCTCTGTCCGTCTCTGTCTGTCTCTGTCTGTCTCTGTCTGTTGTCCGTCTCTGTCCGTCTCTGTCTGTCTCTGTCTGTCTCTGTCTGTCGCTGTCTGTCTGTCTGTCCATCCATCCATCCATCTACAGCATCTATCTATCTATTTGTCTGTCTGTCTGTCTGTCCAACTATCTATGCGTCTATCTCCCCATGTATCTACATTTCTATCTACCTATATATCTACCTGTCATTCTATCTATCCGTTGATTCTACCTATATATCCGTTTATCTCTTGATTATCTGTGTATCTACCCGTCTGTCTATCTATCTCTCTGTCTATCTATCTATCTATCTGTCTGTCTGTCTGCCTATCTATCTATCTGTCTGTCTGCGGGCTTGAAAAAATGCTATTCTGCGAGACTTCCTCAATTTTCGAAATTGACAACATCAAAAATGAAGCCTGTCTGTGAGACTTCCTCAACCTTTGAACTTGACGACTTGAGGAGGTCGTACCGTCGACAGTCGTACTCATTCTCCCCCTCGTTCAGCACGCTCTCTGCGAATGTGGCGTCCTGGGTGAATCTGTCTGCCACAGACACGTAACCTAAGCTCAGGGCACGATCAAATCGGCTCTTTGCCCGCTTCAACAAATCAGCTTCTGGGCTAGAGCTACCCCTTGCCTGGTCGTCCAATAAACCCAAAGACTCCAGTTGATTGTGAGTGATGCTCTGCAGGTACTCGCCACGATAATCGTAGTACAAGCCCAGCTTGTGAAGAGCGGCCTTCCTTCTCTCTGCAATCTTGGTCCGGTCGGCCTTGTTCACCCCTTCGAGCATCAACCCACAAACGTCGCACTCAATCTGCGCTTTGAAGGTTTGAGCAAAACATCGCTCGCATTGTTTGACCTCAATTTTGATTGGCACCGGCTTCTTGTCCTCCTTCTTCGAAGGTTGGTCATCGCCTTTAGGGCGAGACTTCTGCTTCGGCACCAATGACTTGGAAGTTGTAGCTGGCTTTGCTGAGGGCGGCACTGCTGGAGGAGCTTTGCTTTCTTGTTGCACTGCCTTTGGTGGCGCGGCTTTTGAAACTGGCTCCCAGAAGGCTGCAGCCGATGATGCTGCAGGCACAGCTGCAGGCGGGCTGGCTAGAGCTGCCTTCTTCTTTGCAGGTTCTCCCTCTGTTGCCGTCTCACTTGCCGAAGTCACAGCCTTTGGAACTTCTGGTGCTTGAGGAGCAGAAGTCCCTTCCTTCGGAGGTGATTTTGGAGGCGTCTTTGGCGGTGTCTTTGGGCCTTCAATCTTTGCTGCTGGTGGTTTCGGAGCTTCACCCTTTGGAGGGGGAGGCAACAGTCTGCTGCTTGCATATCCAGGCATTCCGGCAAGTTGAGCCACATTGGGTGGCGGAGGCTTCACCTTCCCTGGGAAAAATGCTGTTGCAGTGGGCGCGCCAGTTGAGGCGGCCGGAGATTTGGATCCAGCTCTCTTTGATGCCTTGGCCTCGAAGGTCTTCACAAGCTGTTGAACTCCAATCTCTCCCGCGCTGCTTGTTGCAGACTGCGCCACCTCCTCATGGCGACGATACAAATTCACCTTCTTCACAGTGTCATCGACAGAAATGATGTACTGTGCAGGCACAACATCGCTCGTGAGAATGCCGTCTGAGGCTGTCCTGAAAAACACAATTCCAGCTCTGACTGCCTCGGCCATCGCAACACGTATTCGATTGGCCGCTCGGCACGAAGGCTGCTGATGTACTCTTTCTCATCGACACGCACATCACTAAAATAGGAGTGTGCTCTACCTGATGAATTTCTCTCCCCTCCTCCAGCCAAGAAACCGTTTTCGATGATGCCCTTCCAATTGCCTTTTGTAGTCCTGTGATAGACCACACCTGGGCACTTCTGCGGTGTTGTGATCTTCTTGCCCTTGGCGTTCATCCTTTGGATGGCTGCAGCACCAGACAGCGCATAGATCTCCACCGCATTGAATGCATCATCAGCCGAAGCTGCCTCCATTGCACGCTTCGTATGCCCCTGCACTGCACGAATCCTGAAAGGCCAGTAGGCTAACCCTTTACGGGTTGCCTTCTGGTGTCCTGCAACGCATTGGAACTCAAAACGGCACTTGTTGTCCCAGTAGAGAAGGGAGATGAGCTCCTCGACGGTCATTCGTTGCAAATGATCTGGCAGCATTTGATTGAACATTCGAAAGAAGTCATCAAGGTCAAGCCACATGTTTTCATCAAAAGCAGAGGTGTCCTGACCAGGTTGTCCACGAGTCACAGCATTGACCTTAGTCTTGTGTCGGTCCATGCGATCTGGATACTTCAGCCCCTTTGCGCCCTCCATCTCCCAACACGTCTTGGCGATCAGTTCGTAGGGATGGGCGTCAACGACACAATGTTCAACTACTTCTGCATTAATGTTTTCTTCCAAAGTCATCCGATATTTGTCAACGTGCCCAAGCGCATGTTGTGGGATGATTGTTCCTTTGACCTCATTTTCATGCAGGGGCACACCAGTTGAGGTGGCCTGAGTTGAATCCTCCTGTGTCGGCTGAGGTTTCGATGCGGGGCCTGGAGGAGCAACATGGCTGGCTTTTGCCTTTCCCACCGATGGGCCCTCAAACTCATTTGTATCCAGGGCATCCCATGGGTCGCCGTCTTCATCATCATCATCGGCGACACCAGCATCAGTTGGGCGGTCTCTCAGCTCCTCTGCCGTCAAGCTCTCTGAGATTTGTTCGTCTTCTCGCGGAGAGCTGTGAGGACCTGCACAAACTTGACTGGGAGATGCTCCATCTTTGGTGAGACATCGCGCATCGTTGCTTCTCCCTCAGGGCGCTTTCTTTTGTACAAAGACAGATTATATTGTGGCGTCAAGATGTCTGTCATATGCAGCATGTGGAGAGTTGCCATGACGTATCCGATCATCTCGCTTCGGTTGAGCTCGGTCTCGAATGCATGAAAGTAGTCCCTGAGCTCAAGCCTCGGTGGAAGCTTGTCATTCTGGATCCACCGGATTCGATCGTTGTCCTCGGCAATCTCCTTGACAAACCACTCTTTCAGTCTCTGCACAAATGTGGTGAAGATGAGACCCAGTCCATAAGTGAATGGGTCGGGCTCGCCGATTAGGGCGGCCTGATCCACTCCCAAGTCCTTGAGCTGCTGATTCCACCACACAATGTTGCCCTTGACCCTGTCCATGATGGCATTCCAGTCACCCTGAGGTTCCCTTTGCCCCCAAATGGGAAGGGGTTCAACACCATGTTCCCCGCAAATTTCATTTCCAGACCAAAAGATTACCGAAATAACCCTGATGGCTGATCCATGAGAAGAATATTTTGCCATCAACTCCTTGACCATGGAAATATTTGCTTTGCAGAGCTGTTGTAAATCCTTACCCCAGAGCATGTCATGACCGATTTCGAGAACCATGTCCGACTTTCGCGACGACAGGTCCTCCTTCAGGGTGTACTTCTTCAAAGTCCTACCCTTACCAGTGATCAAAGCCAAAGTTGAATCGGAAGTCACCACATAGATGGTGGGCACGACGTCTACCGCCGGCCTTGACGTCCCAGGGACATACTCGGTAGGCAAGTTCAGATCCCAAAGTGAGTCCTGCTCGAGCTCAGACAGATGGCGGATCTCCTTTGCCCACGGCACATTCGTCAGGGCGTCCGTTGACATTGACTGCGCAGTAAAACACTGCATTAATCCTGCAGCCAACTCAAGGTCTTCAGTCCTGTTGCCTTGCGCCAGGATCGTCGATGAAGCATGTCTATCCCCTTGAACATCAAGGCACTTCCGAAAAGCAAGCCACTCCGACATATTGCTTTGTTGGGGCACGGTTTTTAAACCGGCCGACTTGAGAGCTCGCGCATTCATCTTTTCAGTGATCGTCATATTTGAATCATCAGAACGGCGGCTCATGGCGGGCAAAGCTAACCTTTTCCTGTTCGTGGCGGTTTGTGCCTGGTTAGCTCTGGAACGAAAACAACTATGGATGAAGTCGGTCAAGGTGAATGTGTAGTTCTCTGCAAGTTTCAACGCAGTACCCCGGCTTTGACCATGAGTGTGCGAACCATCACAAACGTATTCCTTAAGACTTGACAACTCTTCCATGTTTGTTGCAATCATCCAACCCTTTTTCATTGGATTCCCGTTCAAGTCAACAACCCCAAGTGGAATGGATACAACTTCAACTCTTGTTTCTTCAAAAACGACTGGACCATTGGCCATTTCCAATACTTGCAGTTCTTTGAGAGTTCAAACGCAATGGAAAAATGTGGCCCATCAATTTCGTTGACAATCTTTTGAAGTGATTTGAAAAGTTTGGTAAACTCCTTTTGTTGCTGTTCGATTCGTTCAGCCCCAGTGACAGTCAAACCATTGATGTAACCCCATGGACTGCCACCAACGCATGGCAATGATGCATAAAGCAAAATTTCGCCCTCTGGATTACTTTCCCTGAATGACTGGACTTCTTGGGCTAGCCATTTGCGGCAGCCTTGGGTGGTGCCGTCTTCACTTTCAGTTACTCTGATCAGCCTACACCCTTTGCTGGCTTCCCGTGGTGTACGTAGCTTCGAATCACTTGAACAGCAAAACTCAATCAACATCCCTTGAAAAGAATTTGAACTGTTATTTCCCCCCTGATCGTTGGCATTTGCTGGACACGCAGGCTTGGAATCTACTTGGCGCACCTTCGGCTTGTCAGCGTCGATCCAAGTCTTTCCAATCGCCATTAACCTCAAAGCATGTTCCCATTTTGTTGGGGAAGTAAAAGGTTTTGTAAGAATGTCAGCTGTCTGCCAAGTGGTGCCAACATTTATGAGGTCAAATTGTTCCTCCTCAAACTGTTGCTTCATCCACTTGAAACAAATGTTTTGAGTTTTGTTGGCGTACCGCATGGTGGAGGAATTACCGGTGCTCATCACAGTTATAGAAGCTTGATTATCTTCCATGAACTTCACTTGATAGAACTCCGGAAAATGGGCCTTCAATCCGTTGATATTTGCCGCAGAAAGGCCCCCCTCAACATTAAAAACAGGATCATTCTGTTCAGGGGCGTTTGGCTTGGGGTTTGTCCCAGCCTTCTGCGACAGTTTCTTGAAAATGCCCAGTTGCTCCAACAACGCTAACATTGGAATCCCTTCTGCTCTGAGTGCGTGATTGGCTGACACGACTTCGGCTTCAGTGGACGAGTTTGCTACAACTGTCTGCTTCTTGCTGAATGCGTTCAAAGGGAAATAGGTGTTTGGCCCTACAAGAAACATTGCACAACCCGAAGTTGATTTTGAATCATGCTCCCCTGCATGATCAGCGTCTGCAAACAGCCAAAACTGACAATCCTCAAACGAGTCTCCCACAAAACCCTCCATGTAAACATCTGTAGTTGACTTGATATATGATACTAGTCGATGCAATGCAATATCGCATTCGATTGACCATTTCGTCACTCTAGATGCCAAGCTCTGAGTAGCTCTTAAGAGATCTGGGCGTGCCATACGGGCCGCAAAGAGAATCTTCATCAGGACCTTTGATGCAATCGGCTGCAACCTCCCTGGCTTCTCCTTCTCATCGAGAGTTGGCCGGGCTATTCCCGCTTCTGTGAACGGTGTCGCAACCACCGGCAAGTCACTTTTCTGAACCTTTGCCAGCTCACAGTATGCATCTACACATGATTCCATAAAAGAAGACATGTCGTACCTAACAAGGTTTACAGGTTTGTTCATGCAACCAGATTTGTTGGTGACAACATTCTCAATGCTTTTGAACCGTTGAGATTTCTTCTCATTTTTGGCTTCCCTTTTGTCTCTGTGTGGACCGGGTCTGTTCTTTGATGGGAGGGCAAACTGATTAGTGTTGCCAGACTCGTCACCGTATCTAAAGATTGTTCTTCCTGTCCAGAAGTCCTTTGTCTGAATCTTTTGGTCTACTGTCATGTCATCTTCAACAATAGCTGAACTTTCATCTGACATGTGCATGTTGAGAACCGGGAGACCCTTGAATTCAACATTTTTGTCGAACATTGTAACCCGTTCTGAGTGTAAAGACTTGGCAAACTCCCCCCCTCATCGCCAGGCTCGAACAACTTCTTCCGTGGCTGGAGATGATACCTTGTCCAAGTTTTGTTGAAGGGGTCATGCTGCCAAAAATCATTTGTTCGATGTTGTGTTCGTGCTGCAGCTGCCGCTTGAGAATCAAAAACATGTGCAAAAGGATGAGCTTTTCATGGTAGTGTAACATTGTTGAACTCCACATGTTGACATCCAAAATATCGATCGTAAGGTTCGGGGTCACCAATGTTGACTGCTCGTTTGATACTTGCCCATGCTTTGTCCATGTTCTCAGTAGGACCTGCGAGTTTGAAATCGTCCACGTAAACAACCAACATGCAATTGTACTCAGCATGATAGAAAATACTTTGCCAAACATCAGGAAGAATTTGTCTCCAACATTCTTTTCCGATTCTGCTGTTAAGATGGTTTTCCCAAATACCACCACTGTCTGGATGCCCATACAAAGCTAATACCAATGGAACCATAGGTTGCCAGAATTGCTTTTCCCAGTGTTCCGGCCATCTGTTCCGTGGCAATGATAGCCATGTGGGCACCCCAGTGAAGAGGGCCTGAATGTAAGCTTGAATGGCATCTGCCTGAGCTTTCGAAAATCCAGGCTGGGAACCAAACGCGTCAAGAAGCTTTGCAGCTTCCATCGAAGCAGGGCTACTACCTAACTCGGCAAACAACGCGTGGTCAGAATCCTGGTCGCGGACATTGTTGCCCTGGAAAACAGTACGACCCTTGAATTTCCTACGAGGATCATCAGCTGGAAGTTCTGACCCCTTTTCATAGCAGGCCTCAAAAATCCGACCAAGATGTACAGTTTCTCCCTTTTTGCGGGCTTCGTCAACAATGCTTCTATATTCCTTGACCCTGGATTCATCCCAAAATCCCTTGGTTCTGAGGTTTTCCCACTCCTTGTCTAAGGCAGCTTTTGCTTTGGGGTTTCTCCTAACCTCATCTTTGGGAACCAAACTTGCAACAGCAGAAAATAATTCAAGTGCCACTTTAAATTCCAACTCTGCGATCTTGTTCTTGATCATCTCTCTCAATTCCGGGCGATGCAGCTCAGCTTTTGCTGGAACCGCTTTCGGCATTGCAGGGACGCAAAACTTCGGTCTATCCTTTGGAATGACCTCCCATTGTGACACAGTAGGCTCACCTGAGGGGCTAGGGTTTACCCGAAGCTTTCTGGCAGTTGCAACTGCACTTTTCTTCTTCTTCGGACCCTTTGATGCTGAACTTGATGCAGCACCTCCGCTACCGACAGCCATTTTCTCTGCCTCCTCCTCAACGAGCTTTTGCCTATCCTTTGGACTAAGCATTTTCCAAAAGTCTGATGGGATTGGTTCTGGGCGTTTTGACCCTTTGTACGTTTTCACAAGGCGTGTTCCGTCCCAATGATATCCATCCGGGATTGGTGTTCCTGTTGGAGTGTACTTGGTATCAGGAAAAATTGTTTCTTCAGCCGGCTTGTCTTCACTGGCAAGTGCGTCAGGCACTGCCTCCGATGACTTGTCAATTGCTTCTTCACTTGCTTCAGCATGTTCCTCAGTTTGCAATTCAGATTGAAACGGAATCGGACGAGGATCAGCGATGACATTGTCTGCAAGACGGTCCGGCTTGGGCTCTTTGGCCTCTTTCAATGCACGGAGTGGGAAGACGAAACCTCCCGCGATGAGCTCAACACGTCGTGCTCGCTGCACTGTGATGCTACCTGTTTCTGCATGGTAATCCAATGCTTCCAACTTGGCAACAAGATACTCACCTTTCCATGCAAAACCAGGTTGAATGTGGTATCCCAAAAAGATTCCATCATTTGCTGTTGGTGATGTCTTTCCAGATGTGTTGTCAACCCTTTTTGGATTGTTCCAAAACAGTATCTTTGCACCGAAAGGAATCAACTGACCTGGAAAATCTTCTTCGAATCGGAGTTTCCATGGGGCATCATCACCGTTGAGCTGTGGCGTGGCGTTCACTGCCATGGAGAAATGCTGCATAGCCATTGGCCAGTACTGCAATGGAAGACCGGACTGCACAAGGTTTGTGCGTGTGCCTTCAAGCATGTGTCGGATCTCCCTCTCCACAAAAGACTTTGAGCTGTCCACATACTCTGTTGATGTTTGATGTCTGTACCCCAACTCTGAAATAGTAGCAATAAGTTCTCTTGAATTGTCAGTGTAAACCGCCCCAACTTCATCCTTGTGCGATAAGAAGTGGTTAAAAGCGTTGACACATGATTCACTTGATTTGGTCTGACTTGGATAAACATGCCTGAACTGTGTGTGGATGTCCTTCATCACCAATGCCACTGTTTCACCTTTGACGCCTTCCTCCACATTGGACTTGATAACAGTGTGGTCAGCGACAATGTGATCCCCAAAACTTTTGGTTTCCAATCTTTTCTGCCCTCCCTTCTTCTTTGCGGGCGGCGCCATCATACGCGCCTTCTGGCAGATTTTGCAAAATGGATTCTTGGGGTAATGACAAAATTGGTGAGACTTGCTACATGCTTCTTGCTCAAGGTCGGATGCCTTTCTAGATCTGATGTAGTCGGTTTCACTATCATGAGCTACTCCCTCATCCACACCTTCTTCCTCGGCACCTTCTGCTTTTGCAGCAACCATTGCAAAGAGACGCAACAAATCACAATCTTTCTTGAACTGTCCACTGTCCAAAACACGACAAGAGCTATCAATGACCGGCACACGGCCGTCTACATTCAGCTCAATGACTCCCATGTCCGGACGAATGAAGTAGGGCCTACCATCAGCCGGCCAAACGAAGCTGTACCCCTGTTCCATACACCTGACCCCAACCGAAAGAACAGCAGGAGTTTCCTCAAGAATGTATGGGGAGAATGGCTGATGTAGGGCATCGACTTTTACGTTGGCCACCTCATCCGCACGAGTCGAACCGTTGGCTGTAGCGAGACTGATTGGAGTGTCACTGACACGACGATTTGTCGCCTTTGCAGTCTTCAACATGCCCTCACTGATCAAGTCCTGTTCACTACCAGTGTCAACCAACCAAACGCATCCGTCTTTTGAAGCAGGAGTAGCAACAGTTGGCAAATGAGTGTTACTGATTTTGTTCTTCGGACCGATCAGGGCTCTGCAGTGGTTACATGAAACTCCCCCTTCTGGGTCATTGCAACGGAATCGGCACTTGGGCTGCACATCACTGCTGAAGAGCTTCACAAGTTCCTGCAACTGCCTGGCCGAAACCTGAGCGCGATAAGCGACGAGTTTGTCAGGCTTTGGTACTGACTCTGAATCAGGGAACGTCTTCTCATAGATTCGGGGTTTGTGTACTACCTTTCTTTGCTCACCTGTTGCTGGGACTTTGATGTATTCCACTTTCGATGAAAATACAACAGCTCTATGGCATTGTTCTTTCATGGCCTTTGTAGCCTTTGGCAACCCTTTTCCCTTTGCTATGCATGCATACCTTTGAGTGATGCATGGCGCAGCTTTTGCACTGGCCTTCTTCTTTGGTGCAGGGCTATTGGTACGCTTTGGATCCTTTGTGGGTGCAGCTGCAACTTCATGTTTGTAAAAACATTTGTCACCACGACGACATTTGCCCTGTTGGAAGTAAGTGCATGGGATTTTGGCCATCTCTTCCCTTGACTTTCTGTTAGGGGAGCCACTTCTGCTACCACCTTTGCCCTTACCCTTCTTTTTGGGGGTACCAGATCTTGAGGAATCCTTGACATGCTTGTAGGGACAGTCTTTGCCCTTTTCGCACTTGCCATCCCTGAACTTGTAGCATATTCTATCCCCCTTTCCACTCTGGCTTCGACCGCGGGATCGACCTCGATCGCCTTTTCCTTTGCCACGATCTTTGCCCCCCTGAGCGGGTGCAGCGGGCTGAGGCTTTTCAGTCTGCTTGTTCTTCTCAACGATTCTGTTTCTGTTTGAGCGGAGTCTCTCTCTATCCAGAAGATCACGAATGTTTCTCAACAAGAATGCATAAGACTTTTGTTCGGACTTTTCAGGGGCCCTGTCAAATGCTTCAATGTCGTACTTCATCAATTGGCATTTTCGGATTTGTCGGAGTAAAATGTCTCTGAGAACCAAGTCATCTGGCGGGGTTTCCATACCGGCAATTGTGGCATCCCATCGGTTTAAAAACCTTCTAAGGTCCTCCACAGATTCCCCAGTGCGAACGACTCCAAGTAGGTCCTCCACACGATAGAGGCTCCCGGCTTCCTCAGACGTCCTGAAGTAATCTTCAAACATCAAAAGTATCAAAAGGACTCTCCTACCTCTGACTTGGATCCCTTTCTTTGACTTTTCATCTTTGAAGTTGTGGATCTTTGTTGCTAAATCACCTTTGGCCGAGCGAGTTAACGCTGCCGACAATTTGGTGTCAAGTGTGATGAATTTCCCGGGTTCCTGCAGCTTTTCTTCTAACTGATCCCTAGGGGTCTTGTTGTCGAAGACTTCATTGAGCCATATCCAAGCCTCATCGGGTTTGTCAGAACATGACTTGACTTCGTCCCTGACGTGGTTGCGCCAGTGACGGTATGCTTCTGGGGCAGGCATGTCGTTCAGTTTGATAGTCTCGGCCTCTTTGGTTCGGGGCTTTTCACCATCTGAATCCTTTGAAGTCAGTCTAGTGATGAGATCTAACAACTGTTGTCCTGAAAGACCTAAGCCTGCATCAGCTGCTTTCTTGCCAGTGTCACTTGCTAATGCTGTAGGACTGGGCACACTTGGTTCTTGATTTGGATCATCATCTTGTTGTCTTCGAACAGGCAATGGTGGCAATTTTGGAGGTGCTGCTGATCCGGCAGGGGTTGTTGAGAATAAGTTGCTCAATCTTTCTTTTGCGTCCATAGCTAAGCCGCCCATACCAGTGTTTGGCATGGGTTCTGCTCCAGCCTTCGTACCGACCGCTGATTTTGGGGTCATGTACAAGTCAACATTGTTCCCGCCTTGTCCATCATCGACTTCAACGGCTCTGTCAACCTTGATTTCGGGGGCGCTATACTTGTTGAGCTTCTCCAACAAATCCTCTACTTGTCCCTGTAGTTGATAGTTGAGTTCAGCAGCTTGGTTTTCCTGCCTACTGCATTCCTCTCTAATCTCCTGGATTACAGCTTGTTCCTCCTTCTTGAAACCTTCCATGCCATTCTTTGCATACTCCACTGTTTCGTCCACGATTCGTTTGCAGTCCGCCTCGAGGCTACATATGATTCAGAAAACCTTTGTTCATACTGGGCTGTAACATGGGCTACCTTTTGGTTTGCTCTCTGCTCAGCTTCCAGCGCAACTGCATTTGCAGCGTTCTTCAACTTTGCGTTTGCGTCGCTAAGTTCCTGTCTCAGTTTTGTGACCTCATGCTCAGTTGCCGTTTGGGACACTGCATACTCTGACACTAGATGTTCATGTCTACGATCAGCTTCTGCACGTTGCTGGGCGATTTCGCTAAGGCAAATTCCCTCAAACTCTTGGTACAGTTGCTGGACCTTTTGTTCCATGAGATGTGTGTGCCTCTCCTCTGCCTCTTGTCTGAAAGCGTCAATGTTACCCTCATTAATGTAGGTAAGATTGTTCTGCACAAACTGAAAATACGCCTGGACGGGCTTTGTGAAGAAACCTTCATCCACCGACATGGGCGTGGGAGTTGCCCCAGCCGTCACAGGCTGAGACCCAGTTGAAGCAGTCGCCAAAGATCCTGAAGCAGGCACGAGAGCACCGCCACCTGTCGCGTCATGAGTTTTGTCCATGGCTTTAGAGGCTACGGCTGATAACCT
Organism: Cladocopium goreaui; assembly: GCA_947184155.2. Lineage (NCBI taxonomy): Eukaryota > Dinophyceae > Suessiales > Symbiodiniaceae > Cladocopium > Cladocopium goreaui. Next base: position 433,983 of record CAMXCT020004713.1, read on the forward strand.
GTATTTTCAGGTTTCAGCAAGGGTTAACCTAGTTATACCCAAATGGACTGATAAAACCTAACAAAAGGGGACAAACAACCGTTAAGCTAGCAACCCAGCGCTTTTTGTTCTGAGCCGCAATGCTTGTCAGCATATATACGCTACAGCTATGTTTTACATGGGATGCAAATACAGAAAGCGAAGCAATTCTGCGAGACTTCCTTCAAAAATGACAAGCTGAGTGCTGAGCTGACAGCCCCGTACCAATGCGTTTTGGGATTTTTCCGTCCCATCTCAGTACTGCGTCTGCCACGAAAACATGAGGCCTGGTCATACGAAGTGTTGCACCTGTCACGCAAAAGCCTCTTATCAAACCTGAAGATCTGATGCTTCAAAATGCAACCCCTCTGAGGAAATCACCGCCCTGACCTCCCAACAGCTCTGATGAACATGTCTCTTGTACTGCGCCTGCCACACGAAAGACATCTTGCCAGATCCTCTTCAAATGTCCCACACCTGCCATCGTTTTGGAAGCTGCCACAAAACCAACATGTTTGGCTCACTTTTCACCAGGCGCAGAATCGATTGCGCACCCTGTGCACCCTGCGCACCCAGATGCACCCAGCAAGGCTGCAAGGCAGTAGGCCAAAGTTGAAATTGGTTGCTGGGTTGGCTTTGTCCATCTGCCGCGGTGGATATATCGATAAGTCTGAGCTTGCTGATGTTGAGGCTCATCGTGGCCATGTGAGTCTGCACAACTTGCCGTGTCGTAGCTGTCTTAGTCAGTCAATACCCATGTAAGGTTGCAAAACTGTGCTGGTGGCACCTGCAACTTCGTGATCAAGATTGTGGGCGTTTGGGTTGAAGATTGCCAGGCGCCAAGCGCTGTTCTTTCAGGCTGGGTTTGTGTCTGGCGGTACCTGCTTGATCTGCCTGGTTTTCGGACTACTTCTGTCGTTTGCTTTTGTTGCTTTGCCAGTTTGATTGAGGCTGCCATTGGAGCAGTGCCTGCACATGTGCTTGTGTGAGATTGTTGTCATCAGAAGCAGTGCCGGTAATTTGCGCTCCTCCCGCAAGTGGTTACTTTAGTAGTTGTCGTATAGTGGGAAGATGTGGGAAAATAGTCACTGCTGCTGCTGCAGGAACTACTTTGTGCTTCTTGTTCCTTACCCAACTGAATGTCGGGGCCCCACCTCAGTACTGCATGACCATGACCGACTGGGATTTTCATATCCATGAGAATACTGTCCTTGCGCTAAGGCCATGACAAGAGAGCCCATATGACTTCATCCCCCAACCAAAGAGATACAAATGCACAATGCAACAAGCCATCCACCTAGCACAGTGGATGCCACGGCCAGCATGCACAAGCCGTCAGGAAACGCCTTCCTCACCAACCTGACGGGGGAACAAATGTGCTACTGCAGACCATCAGCGACGACAGCACAACCTCCCACACAAGTGGCAAATGCTGTCCATACAACAACCATCTTACCAAAGAAATTCGTCACACGCCACAGCGGCGCAACAATTGACACAGTGAAACCAAATACACTTCACTAGCAAGCCGGGTAATGCCGGATACATGTACGACATGATTCAAGCACACTGCATAAGATGACCAGTTTTAACATGTTTTAATTTAACCATGCAGCAATGTGTCCGGCTGTCATCAATTTGGTGCCTGTCAAGGCCCAAAACCACCGAATTCGTGAAGTTCAGGAGTTGTTAATGATTTGCCATCCCCTCAAGACCCCCTAGCTGACGCACCAACATTGCAAAAATATTGGTGAAGTAAGTACGAAACTACGATAAAGTGGCTATGTCTGGCTGTACCACTGTATATGAGTATGCGTGGGATTGGTGCTACGAGTACATGCATACATCCGTACACACATGCAAACTTGTGCCTCAATTGCAATCTTGAATTGGCTTCCAAGTCAACATGCTGAAACTGACCTGTTTGTTGCCATCCCCGTCCAAACATTGCAGGCCTGAAGAGGACTTGATTTAGTGCGGAGTGGCAAGCACAGGAATCCAGCTGAACAAAAAAAAGTACACGGTACACGATATAAGCTTTCCTTGTTAGAAAGCAATGCAGCAGGATGCCTAGACTTGGTTGTTACCATGATGACCATTTTATGGGACGTCACAGGAGATCAGGTGTGTGGAAGCCAGCTGTGGGAGCCACAGGACTAACCAAAAAAGCGAAACAAAAACCGCAGTCAACGATGTCATCCCAAAACGTTTTGAAAATAGACCTCCTCTAGTTTTCATGTCGTACACACGTGGTCTGTGTTTTTTCCGGACGTTTAAGATAGTTGTTAACTTTTTCATGTGGTCTACACTCAACTTCTGCATCCCGCTGCATGGAATAAAGTCTGTTGGTGTGAAACCGACTGGCTTCCCCTAGACATCTTGTGGAAGACATCTTTGAAGTCTCCAAAGGGGCCACCATGCCAAAGACATCCAAAGATCATGGGGAAAATATAGAAATCATTAGAAATCATAGAATCATAGAACTCAACCATGGTTTGAACATGTTTGAACATCTCCAACCAATTGTTTACTGCAAGGATCTGCAGTGATCTATTCTGATCTTCTCTGTGGTGCCCCCCTGGAGTTTCCAAGCGTGGCAGCTCCACTGCTCCATCAGTACACAAACGCCTTTACAACTTTACAATTTGCAACTCTATAACCTGCCACATGAAGCTGAGCCTGCGATGAAGGTTGCCATATGTTGCCATGCTCGGAATGAGGAAACACAAGGAAAACATACTGGTTAGACTATGTTGGATGAATTCATATCTATTTCATTCTATTTCCTCTATTTGCAGTGATCAAAAGGACCAAGAAAACTCAAAATCCGAATCGACGGAAACCAGAAAGCACGGCATGGCTGTCAAATTGCGTGAAGGCGTGAAATACACCTCCTAGGTGCATGACGCATATCTCCTGAAGCACCTAGCAGGTACTAGTATTAGATTATTAGAAGATATGAAAGGATATTCTATTCATCTCTCTCTCTCTCTCTCTTTCTTTTATTCTGCATTCTTGGCATCGGAGGGCCTGCAGGGCCTGTCGGGGTACTTGTGTGCGGAGGCCTTGCCCACCAAGCTCTCCATGATTAAACCTGCGGGACAACAGATCCAACCAGGGACGATATGGAACGATATGGCACGATCACTCGCGTCAGTGCGAATCCATGCCAATAAATGAACCAAGAGAACACCACGACGACATTTGTTGCTTTCAGGAACTTTCAGCTCTGCTAAGCAAGAAAAAGCCACTGGACCTTATATCATTGCATGGTCAAGACTTTGCAGAGTGCCTCCAAACTCTTTTTCCGCGCGAGGCACGGGTAAAGGAGGTACAGCAGCAGCCACCCTCCCAGCATCATGAACAAGACCTGATTCGATTTTGCTGCTTGGCTGGCAACATGAAGGATAAGCACCAATGTGACGATAAAGGATGATAAGTTGATGATAAGAGTATTTTAGGGGCAATCAGTATTCATTTTCATTCAGCAGTGGAGAATTGTTCAAGAACGTACCCAATATCCTATTAATGTTTGCCTTTGATCATCCTATCACACGAATCATCACGAAACGCTGCTTGTTAGGTCCAAGTAACGAAGTGATCTTTCCACTCAATGTCGGCCATCAGAGTGGAATTGATGTAAATGGCAAGGACTGCACACATGAGGGTGCACGGGGCACAGGCGCGAGAAACTGGTCTGAAAATATCAGCCAAGCCGTCTAACACATGAGACCTGAATACGTCATAATTAATGAGTCATTGCACTCATGCAATAGAGTCACTGTGCACAAACAAGAGTGCTCTGAGAACACCTTGGCAGCAAAACATGATGAGACATTCACATTCTCGCCGATTCTCCCAGACTAACTCGGAGTAATCCGCCATTGACTTTTCTTGAAGTGGGCCGTGTGCTACATTTTTGAATTAGATTTTCCCATTTTTTTCCTGTGCCTGGGATAAAGGGCACACAGGGCGCATGGAATATCTCTTCCTGGCGTGGGTTGAGGCTCAATATTTAATTTCACGTGTAATGAATTATACTATATATATATATACTATATATATATTATATAAATATATATATATATTTGAATTGAATACAAGGATACTACGTGCATTTCCGATCTAATATGTAGTTTATTGTAATTTAAAACAATCCTTGTCAAATATTCAACAGATTTCACAAGAATCGGTATCATGTATCTGTCATGCAATCACTACGAGGAAACCGAAGTCAGTGTGCCGTGACAGTCTGACACTACGCATCAGCGATGCAAATGAAGGTGTTTCTGCAACCATTGCGGCCATTTTAGAAACGACACAACTTAACTTAGATTTTTGGGATAATCAGAGTCCCATGATATTTCAGCTCAGACCGACGACAATTCCCCGTTCATCCCCGTTTGTTTTTGTTTGCTTGGCAATTCTTTATACTGTAATTATTTAAGAGGCGCAAAGGCGTGGCTTCGAATTGTTTGGCTTGGGTGATCTCACATTCCAACTCTCTTCAGTCAGCTTAATATGTTTCAAGAGATAACAGTTTAAATTCATGGAGTCGTAGATCATGGATGATCATGGTCGCACAGCTCCCCTTCCCAACGCTGAAATATCTAGTCTGCCGATAGGGATGAGGATTATCGACGATGACCGACGATGAAAACGCAAAAACAATTCTTCTGGCATCAGCACAAACAATATCAGCACCAGGCACCGTAGCAAATCAGCTCTGCCCGACCCACCACAGCGGGATGCCTGGTTTTCTTCGTGTATTTGGCTGTATCTGCAGGCCAAATGAATGGTCAAGTACACCTGCTGCAAACATCCACAAGCTCAGGTTTGAGTCATGTTGGCAGGAGATTTCCGATTTTTAAGCAACAAAGTTTCTCCCAAAGCATGTTGGAACAAAAAAAATCACTTAGAGCGGTTCAAGGAGACCTGGGATTCTTGGCCCCATTCTTGAGTGCCCACAGATGTTCACAGAAAATTCGATGAACAAACTGAGTCGAGTTTTTCGACATCAAGGCCAGCAAATTTTAGCCGACCAAAAATTCGAGGAAGTCTCTGATTGCTCTTCTTCATTCTTTCATCCGTGATAATTACTTTCCATTTCTTTCCAAGTCTTTCCTCTAGCGTACTGAAGTGCAAAGTCTGAGTTTTGGTCTCCGCACCGTCAGGAGGGTGAAGGCTGCTCCCAAGATGAAGCTAGCCAGGTAGGGCATCTTCCCGTGCAACGCCAAGGAAAGAATGCCCTCGGGAGGGGGAAGTCGAGGTATCCCGGAGAATCCCAAAGAGTCCAGGAGGCTGGATATCTTCGCTCGACGTTGCCTAACCGTCCGCAACCGTCCGCAACCTTTCGCGCGATCCCCGTATGGCCGTGCCTATGGTAAGTACATAGGCCCAACATAGGCCAACATGGGCCCAACATAGGCCCAACATGGCCCAAGATGAGCCCAACATAGCCCGACATAGGCCCAACCTGGGCCAATATAGCCCCAAAATGGGCCCGATGTGGCTCAACATGGGCCCGACTTGGCCCAACATAAGCCCAAGATATGGGCCCAAGATGGCTCAACATGGGCCCGACTTGGCCCAACATGGGCACAACCTGCGCTCAACATAGGCCCTTACAGGCAAGCACTGTGCATTATGCCTGCCTCAGTTCAACATAGCCCTCCCATCTCGGCCCAGTCTTCCCACACCATAAGCCAGAAGTCGTTGCTTCGCCGGCGCCCGACTGTCAGGCGTAAGTGTCCTTGCCAGAGGCCTTCGGTTGGTTACAACCGAAGGTTATAGGCGCTGCCGGCCCTGCCGCCGACCCCCACCCGGTTCACCCGGGGGGACTCCGTGTCAACTGAAGCCCCTGTAATTTACAGTGTATTTTGCTTGCAATGTTAAAAAACATCGTTTTTTTTAGGGTGTTTCGGGCCCTTCGGCGGCAAGGGATTTCATCTTGGCGATGTTACAAAACATCGGTTTTTACGTGGTTCTGGGCTCCAAGTGGGGGGCCCGGGGCCGAAACATCTTCATCTTAAGATCGTTTCAACATAGATGGCCCGAACATGGCCCCAACATAGCTCCCAAGATGGCTCAACATGGGCCAACATAGGCCCAACATAGGCCAACATAGGCCCAACATAGGGCCAACATGGTGCAAAGATTGCTTGACCGGCGCCCGGCTGTCAGGCGTAAGCCTTTAAATCCGGCGCCGGCCGAGGGCCAGCCCGTGTTCTTGCCGGAGGCCTTCGGTGGTAACCGAAAGTTATAGGCGCTGCCGTAAACCCATGCCGGGGGGACTCCGTGCCGAGGAGTCCCTGCAATTTACGGTGTTTTGTGAGCGCGATGTTCAAAAACATCGTTTTTTTACGGTGTTTTGGGCCCTTCAGCAGCAAGAGATTCCATCTTGGCGATGTTACAAAATTTCAGTCTTTACGTCGTAGTTTTGGGAGGAGGGGGCCCGGGGTGAAAAATTTGCATCTTCAGATCGTTTCAAGCACGATGGCCCAAACATGGCCCAACCATAGCTCCCACGATGGCTCAACATGGGCCAACATAGGCCCAACATAGGCCAACATAGGCCCAACATAGGGCCAACATGGTGCCAAGATTGCTTGGCCGGTTGCTTGGCCGGCGCCCGGCTGTCAGGTGTAAGCCTTTAAATCCGGGCGCCGGCCGACGGCCAGCCCGTGTCTTTGCCGGAGGCCTTCGGTGGTAACCGAAGGTTATAGGCGCTGCCGGCCCTGCCGCCGACCCCACCCGGTTCACCCGGGGGGACTCCGTGTCAACTGAAGCCCCTGTAATTTACAGTGTATTTTGCTTGCGATGTTAAAAAACATCGTTTTTACGGTGTTTCAGACCCTTCGGCGGCAAGGGATTTCATCTTGGCGATGTTACAAAACATCGGTTTTTTGTTGGGCTCCAGGAGGGGGCCCGGGCCAAGATTGCTTGGCCGGCGTGCGGCTGTCAGGCGTAAGCCTTTCCGGGCGCCGGCCGAGGGCCAGCCCGTGTCCTTGCCGGAGGCCTTCGGTTGGTAACCGAAGGACCGACTCCGTGTCAACTGACGTCCCTGTAATTTACGGTGTATTTTGCTTGCGATGTTTAAAAAAAAACATCGTTTTTTTTACGGTGTTTCGGGCCCTTCGGCGGCAAGGGATTTCATCTTGGCGATGTTACAAAACATCGGTTTTTACGTGGTTTTGGGCTCCAGGAGGGGGCCCGGGGCGGAAAAATTGGCATGTTAAGATCGTTTCATCATAGATGGCCCAAACATGGCCCCAACATAGCTCCCAAGATGGCTCAACATGGGCCAACATAGGCCCAACATAGGCCAACATAGGCCCAACATGGTGCCAAGATTGCTTGGCCGGCGCCCGGCTGTCAGGCGTAAGCCTTTAAATACATGTTTGCAAAGTTTACAATATGTTTACAGTAAATTAATTTACAGTTTTGGGGCAATGTACATTTCGCATTTCGCGGATGTGGGTACAACGAAATATATGCAAAGATATTGATCTAAATTGCAAGCTCTTCCAGGCTTCGAGAATTGGTGACAGGCTAGTTGTCATTTCCCATCTGGAGTCAATTCCACCGAACCAGTGCAGCAACAAAGACGAACCTTCCAGTTGATGTAGCCAGCTACCATGGCGGACACGAAAATGACAAACACCAGCTTGGCAACCCTGCACCAGGGCAGTCAAAACACGTCAAAACAAATGATGATGCATGATGATATATGAATGACGTAATATGATGATCCCAAACCTGAACTAGAGAGGGGCCCAAACATTGCTCAACACATGTGAGATCAAAAGTGTAGCGTTTTGGGGGCTTGTTCCCACCGTCCTTGGCTGAGAAACTACCCCAACGTTGCCATAGCCTCAGACCATGACGCACTGTTCATCTGAGTCCCACGTGCATACCAAAGCAGTGATAATCACCGAGTCAGAAGCTTACAAATTATATCAAATTATCTTACATCTTACATTCTTACACCATCTGCCAATCTTCTGCCCGTCTCTCTTGATTTGCACTTCACTCTGTTGAGGTCGCATGCAACATGAGGACAGGATAAACCCTCAAGTTTTGTTAGGCCTGGCGGCCCGGCAGGGCAAGAAACATGAAGAAACATTTAAGATTGTTTAAAATCAGAAGTCTGAACAACTAATGACACCCAGTTATCAGCATACGTCTATCAGACACCAGCTGAGAGGCGGATGTTGATCAAAGAAGCGTTGCCTGAGGGCATTGCACGGCATTGCACAGCATTGCTCGGATGTTCATACAATATCAATACCGTCAATACCGTCAATACCAATATTGACCATTCAGTACCCATATCACACAATCTGACCAGGCACCATGTGAAATTCATGCGATCCATATGGACGAAGCGCACACCCTTCCGCCCAAGTGGTTTCAGACAAACGGTTCTCAAGTCCAAACTCTTCAAATACCTTAAAATTTGCCTTAAACATGTACCTTAAAACATCTTAAAACTTAAAATTAATATCTTACAATGGTACAGCTGTGGCTAGCTGCACCTCATTGTTCATTCTTGGAGAACTCTATCCAAATCTATCCAAGCAACGGGTGGGTTTTAACGATTTTTAACGCTTATGTATTCTGGCCAGTCATAGATGAGAAACACGCTGAATTCCCTTAGAGACCTTAGAGCACCGTCGCAGCTCCCAGACCATCTCACGGGCCATCCGTTTTGCGAAGCCGCACCAGCCGGGCCACTGAGATTGAAGCTCAGCAAAACCCCCAAACTGATCACCTTGCATCATGGCGGGAAATGGCGCGAAGCAACTACCAAACAGATCCAAACAGTCCAAACAAATGACATGTGATTCTTGTGATAAATGCTGTTTTGGATATTTTTGCGTGCACCGCAAAATGGACAAATACAGTTCTGTCATGTCAGGTGCGAAGGATGACACGCACAAATCATAGCACAGAAGTTCACCTGTATTACCGCAGGCATTTTTTGCTTGGAAAACAGGCGCGACGTTCTCAAGGGTTATGAGCCCAACGAGCTACTACTGGGCATTTTAGCCATGGAAGCTGGAAGGTCCCAATCAATGCCTGTTGGGGATAGAAACATGGAGGTGGGTGGTTAACCCATTTCATTCCGAAAAAGTTCAAGCTGAATGTTTGCTGGAGGCCTCAAGGCCTAGGAGCTTACCAGTGTTGGATGGTGGAATGGGACCTCAAGGTGTAGCGGTTTCTGAAAAAAGGGATCAGTCTGATGCAAGTGCACTGCCAACTGGGAAAGGGCGAGGTGGCTTTTCGGCGAATGAAGTGCCGGATGCAGCTGGCCCCACAGTGAATGAGCAGAATGCCCTGAGGACTGAAGGACGGATGCAGGGGTGTGATGATCCTGTGTGGTCACAAGGCCAAGTCAAAGATCCTGTGTGGTCACAAGGCCGAGTCAAATCTGCTGGAAGTAGTGGTATGGACGAAAGCAGTGATGGCTTACAGCGAGCCCTAGAAGGCGAGCTTGTGGAGTTTTTGAGATGTCAAAATTCTAAACTCATGCAAGAGTTAGAATGTCTCAAAGGGCAACTGCAGCATGTGCAAGTGAAAGCCGGTTCTGGGGATGCTTCGTCACCATGGTCTGCTGTGAATGGAACTTCAGTAGAGGGTTCAAGTGGCAATGGAACCTTTCATGCTGAGCGTCATGGTAGGGGTGGAAGTAGAACTCCTAGGCACAGAACACGTGAACGTGCAGTTAGTCCTGTGAAAAAGGTGAGGTGGTTCGGTTCACACCAAATGGGACCAGAGTGCCTAAAGGTCCACCGCCAGTGAATGAGCCGATGTTGCCACCAGTCCCTCCGTTTCCAACAGTTGCAGGTGAGCCGCTGGTGGAGGGAACAAGTTTTGTCAGCAACTTGTATGACACATGTGAGTCAAAACTGCATGTGAAAAATGGGGATGGTCAATGGAAACCTCATGATGAAAAAGGGGATGATGCAATTCTTTCTCAGGAAGCAAAACAAGCATGGTTGGAACGTGAGGTTCGGTCTTTGAAAGTTGCACTGGATAGGGTAGCTGTTCCAACAACTCTGACTGAATCTGGGTACTGGAATCCAACGGGTTGCAATGCGCATGGAAAAGATGTACGTCACTTGCATGCTGGAAGTGGTGAAGCTGCACAACAAGCTCGGGCTCAGCAGGTGCATGGTGGACTTCAAGGCAGTGATCGGGCTTTGCAAACGCATGGTGATGCTGCTCAACAAGCTCGGGCTCTGCGGGGCGCTGTGCATGGTGATGTTGCTCTACAAGGTCGGGCCTTGCATGGCACTGTGCTTGGAGATCTACCTGGACATGATCGGGCTCTTCATGGTGGCGCTGCAGAACTTCATGGTCTTCCTCGTGACGAACGTCTTCATGGTGGCGCGGCAGAACTAATCCCTTCCTCCTAATACTAAACGTCCCCCTAATACTAAAAACAGGCATCCATCTCCAATTTCCGAAAATTTCAGTTTGGCCAATTTGACTTTTAATTGATCCCCTTTAAAAAACAATTCAAAAATCAACCTACCATTTGTGGGTTCTCCCCCCTAATACTAAAAACTAATTCATCCCGGGGTGTTTAGTATTAGGGGGGCTAGTTTTTAGTATTAAGGGTTTTAATTTAGTATTAGGGGTAAGCTTCGAACTGCCATTTTTGGCAATATTTTAATTGCGTTATATAAGGAAATTTAATTGATTTTGAGATCGGAAAAAATAGTTTTTAGTATTAAGGGTTTTAATTTAGTATTAGGGGTAAGCTTCGAACTGCCATTTTTGGCAATATTTTAATTGCGTTATATAAGGAAATTTAATTGATTTTAGGATCGGAAAAAATAGTTTTTAGTATTAAGGGTTTTAATTTAGTATCAGGGGTAAGCTTCGAACTGCCATTTTTGGCAATATTTAAATTGCGTTATATAAGGAAATTTAATTAATTAATTAACATGACTTCGATTTGGTTCCCTAATAATAAATACCCCCCTAATACTAAAAACTACCTGCCGTGTTTTGTATTGGGGGGGGTTTTAGTATTAGGAGGAAGGGATTACATGGTCTTCATCGTGATGGACGTCTTCATGGGCATGAATCTTTGGGTGTCGCACCAATGCCGGCATCGTGGGAGTCTTCTGGTGGAGGTGGCGGTGGAAAGGTGGAATTGCCATCACTTCCAAATGGGGCCTCACCACTGGAATTTGGAGATTGGCTTTGTCTTTGCGGCCCTGTTATGAAGGACCTCTCTCAGGTTGCTGGAAGATGGTGGGACGCTACTGTGCGCCAAGCTCATGCGTTCTATGTGGAATGGAAAGGGCTATCTCCTCTACAACGAGTTCAACTTTGCCCTCGTCTTCCTGATGAGCTAATGGCAAGCTGCTTCATCAGAACGGAGCAGCGGGGCGTCACTTTGTTGCTCAAGGCAGTGAGCGAAGAGCAGCAAAAGGAGCTGGTGGTGGATCGAGATTTGACCAGTACGGCAATTTTGTTCCGCCTCTATGTGCGGCATCAACCAGGAGGACCAGGTGAAAAGGCAATCCTCTTGGGGCAATTGACCTCACTGCAAAAGGCATCTACGATGCAGGAATTGGCTTCGTCTCTGAGAACATGGCGGCGATACTTTGCAAGGGCTAGGGAGGTGGATGCAAACTTGCCTGATGGAGTGCTGCTGATAAAAGCACTTGAAGCTGCGGTTGTCCAGATCGCCAAGGAAGATGCCCAAGCAGCGTTCAGGCTTTCCACAAGCCGACAACAACTTGCACTGGATCAACGTCCTACGGAGCAGTCAATTTGGAGCTTCAGTCAGTGTTTGTTGGCTGAGGCAGAAACTTTGAGCTTGCTGAAGTCCTCTTCTACGACGTCTACAAGTGCGAGCACACCGGTGAGACTCAAGCAAATGGATGCCGAAGCATCCAACTCACCTCAAAAGCCAGGCACTCCTGGCAACTATGGCAAGTCTGGAAAAGGAGTGTCAACCCCTATGGCGGAGCAACCATGCAAGTTTTTCAAGAGTGATGGTGGATGCAAGGCTGGCAAAAACTGCAAGTGGTCTCACAGTTGGGACAACATAGAGGACAAAGGCAGTAGATGCTGGATATGCGGCTCCAAGGAGCACAGAAGGACAGAATGCCGTGTCAAGGGTTCTGGAAACAAACCTTCGTCCAATGACTCTGGTTTGGGGGGAGGACGTGGAAATCAAAATGCAGCTGCAGCAAACAACAAAGCGGCTGTCAAGCAAGCTTCAGTTGGAAAAGGTCATGATGGTGGAGTTGCAAGCTCAACAACTGATCAAACTTCCTCCAGTACAAGCGCTGATGGTCCAGGACTGGGTGCTGAGAGTAACTCCCTTGGGACTTCATCTAGTGCAACCTCGGAGGTGGATAAGGGGGGAGCTCCAGCTGCCACTCCTGCGACCACTGAACTGTTGGCAGAAGCCACTCAGTTGCTGAAGTCTTTGCGTATGCCCAACCTGAAGGTGATGCGACTGTCAAACCTGCAGCCTCATGCTCAAATGGTGTTGCTGGACTCTGGTGCAACACATGGCCTACGTCCTGCAGCTTCAGAAGAAGAATGGCAGTCGGGCACAAGAACTCAGGTGATGTTGGCTGATGGTGTCACTGAAAGCCTCCGTTTGAAGCCTGGCACCAAAGTTTTGCTTTCCGATCCTCTCCTTCGGCCTGAAAATACCTCTTGGATCGTTCCAATGGGATGCTTGAACGAGCTCAACTACAAGTTGGTGTGGAAAGACCACATGTGCCATCTCTACACAAAAGCTGGAGACAAGGTCGATGTGGAACTTCACAATGGATGTCCCTACGTTGCTCATGAATTTGGAGCGAAGCTGCTGACGGTGTTGGAACAGCATCAAATTCAACAAGAGCTGAAAAAGATGACCTTGAAGTCAATCTTGACAAGAGGGGCTGCCGGTCTTGGCAACAACATGAGCATTGAAATGGCGATGCTTGTCAAGCTCAAGGAGGTCATGCCGACTTTGCCTGAAGATTTGGCGTTGAAGCTGGTCCCAGATCTCTCAGTGCTCACGGACCCAAACATCGGCTTGAACCTTCCATGGAATCGCAGAAAGCGAAAAAGACTCATGATGGCAAAGAATGTGATCATCCACATGTACAGTGGACCTGATGCTTCTTACTGGGAGCGGCGTTTGTCAAATGAGCACACTGAGGTGCTGTGCGTGGACTTGGAAGCCTCAACACCTTCAAATGCTTTGGATGAAACAACCTTTGCGTTTTTGCTTTCCTTGTGCGCCAGCAAACGTGTCAAAGCTCTACTTGGTGGTCCTCCATGCAGAACAACAAGTGCTCTCAGGTTTCAAAAAGATGATGGTCCACCAATTCTTCGAACAGAAGATCACCCATACGGTTTGCCATCATTGACTCCACAACAAGCTGAATTGGTCACCAATGACTCAATTCTGTGGCTCCGGTTGATGCTGATGTACATCCTCTGCGAAGAAGTGCGTCCAAAAGAACAAGCTCAAACTGCATTTCTTTGTGAACAGCCTCAAGACCCAGCGGAATACCGCAAGAAGGAGGATGTGGATGAGCACCAGTACTTTTCAATGTGGAGAACTCAGGAATGGAAAAGCTTCCAAGAAGCCTACAACGCCAAGCTGATCTCCTTTGATCAAGGGCCTTTTGGACACCCAAAACGAAAGCCAACCACTTTGGCCTTGATCAACATGAATGAGATGATGCAGCTACAAGATGTGAGAGGTCGTGGAGCTGAACCTGAAGTGGCTCCGCTACCAGAACTCAGCGTGAAAGAAAGATGTGCTATGTCAAAAACTTGGGCGGCTTGGGCACCTGGTTTGAAGGCTGCAGTTGCTGAAGCAATCAGCAGATGGATCCGCCGTGAAGCGCCTCCACGTGAAGGACCTGAAGATCCTACTGGCGTTGTTTACGCCGAAGACGATGTCCGACCTGTTGGTGTCGCTGCAATTGGAAATGTTGCCCTTCAACAATGGAAGCAACACTACATGCAGGACCACATGCCGGCCCGTCGAGATTGCAGCCACTGTGTACGTTCTCAAGGTCGCAGTCGAGCACATCGCCGAGTTTGTCATCCTGAAAGCTTCACTTTGAGCTTGGACATGTCTGGTCGGATGACTGGTGGCAAGGACCAAACTCCTGGTACCAACAAATACTTCTTGGTTGGAGTTTACACATACCCCGTCAACAAAAAGGGGAAACCACTCTTGTTGCGCCCTGACCAAGATGAAGAGGAAGATCACCCGTTACCTGGTCTTGATGACCCTGAGCTCTCTGGTGATCCTCAAGAACAACAACCTGGAGATGGTCAACCACCTCAACAATATGGTGAACGAGATCAACAACAAGCGGGCCATGAAGCTCGACATGAACGAGGTCTTCCTGCAGGTGTTGCACAAGATGAACCCGATCCTCTCCAAGAAGAATCGGTTCCTGACCTTGTGGAAGATGAAGAGGTGAAGTCAGCCTATGGAACGCACGATACTTGGATGCGTCTCATCAATGAGTCCAAGGATGTCACTGTGCGCAACCTCACTTTTGCAGAGCCCATTGCAGATCGAAATGTGCACAACGTGCTGCCGGCGATCGCCAAGATCTATGCTCGTTTGCGCTCTTTGGGCTGCCCTGTGTACCGAATGCACAGCGACCGTGCACGTGAATTTTTGGCAAAACCTGTCCATCAATGGTGTCTTGACCGTGGAATAGTTCAAACTATGACACCTGGCAGTGCTTTCAAAACAAATGGCAGAGCTGAAAACGAAGTTGGGATGATCAAAAAAGGTGTCCGCACTTTGATCTCTGCTGGAGCATGCCCTTTGGACAGATGGCCTCTTGCGGTGCGACATGTTGGAGAAAGACGTCTCCGCAATCAACTCAACCAAGCAGGCTGGCCAGTTGGAAAACTTTTGAGGTTTGGCTCAAAAGCCTATGCCCTCAAGAAAAGTTGGCAAGATCGCTACGCTCAATGGCGTGATTGCCGAGAAAAGTTGTGGTGTGGGGCCCCGCTGAAGGATCTTCTATAACCACTACAACATACTATGTCAAAGCAATTGCAACGGAAAGGTGCTTCTACACAGATGATGTGGTGATTCCTGCGGATGATGGCATGAATGCGGCTGTCGATGCTGGTCCCGGGGGAGAAGTTTTGCCATATCTCCCTGAACGTGATGAAAGACAAGCTCAACCGCTTTTTTGTGATGGTGTGCCAGCACGAAGATTGAGATCAAAGACAGCTCCGCCACCAGCAATTGCCACTATGTCAATTTTGCACATTGAGGGGGAGAAGCGCATCCTTGCAAAGTTTGGCAGTGTGTTTGAGTTTGCGCTGCCGCCTGACAATGAAGTTGCCTCTGAAGGTTCATGGACTTTGGAAACAACGCTTTCTCCAGCACAACAACATCCACCTCAAGAACAACAAGAGGTTCATGATGCTCCGCTACCAGGGCATGATGATGAAAAGGATGGTGATGGGGGGCAAACAGAAACTGATGAAGTTCATGATCAAAAGGAGGAGGAAAGTGATGTGGAGGAGGATTTGGGGGAGGCGCCTAACAGCAGAGACGGTGGCTCAAGCTCTGCGGCCTCAAATGTATCAAAGAATGTTCTGGTTAGAATGTCAAAGATACAAGCCCTCCAAACCATCCACGACAATGTCTCGGACTATATAGCCGAGGAGATCTGCAAGATTGATGGCACCTTCCCTGAACAAATGTGGTGTCTTCCTGAGCTCAACAAAGCTCTGGTTAGAAAGGTTGAAGTTGAAGAACAAATTCAACTACTTGCGGATGAAGACCGAGCTGAAGAACAACAACAGTTGACCCATGAGTTTTTGGTCACCAAAACGGTCAGCAACAAAGAGGTTCGTGAAAACCTTGCCGATTGGACTGAATCCATCAAGGCCGAGTACGAGCAGCTTGTCGTCAACAAAAAGGCTGTCAAACCAATGACAAGAACGGAACTCCAAAAAATGGCTGAAGTGCAAAACAAAACTTTGGAGATCCTTCCAGCAAAAATGGTTCACACTAGAAAAGCTGGATCAGGAGCATACCGTTCAAGAGCAGTGGTGTGTGGAAACTACCAGACACCAAATGACGACAACACGTACGCTGGAGGTGCTGATGCAACACAGATCCGAACAATGCTAAGGATCAGTGCTCAGTACAAGTGGAAAGCTGCTTCAACAGACATACGAACGGCGTTCCTCAATGCGCCGAGAAGGGACTCCAGACTCATAGCTATGGAAGTGCCGCATGTGTACAAAATGTTGGGCCTGGCTGGACCTGATGAAGTTTGGCTCATCATGCTTGCAATGTACGGACTCCAGGCTTCACCAAGGGACTGGTGTCTACATCGTGATGCAGTTTTGCCAACGCTGAAATGGACAAGGCAAGGTCCGAATGGGTCGCTGACTGGAAGTTTTGAGAAAACAAAAGATGAAAATGTTTGGCGCTTGGAAGAACTGGATGAATCAGGCTACATCCACTGGAATGGCCTCATGTCGGTGTATGTGGACGACATCTTGGTCACTGGTGAAGAGTTTGCAGTTCATGGCGCTCTACAAGCTCTTTCTGGAGTTTGGACAACCTCTTCTGTGGAATGGGCTGGCGTTGACAAGCCTCTCAAGTACTGCGGTTTTGAGATTTCTGAAGATGCCAAAGGTGATGGTTTTCATGTCAACCAGCACATGTACGAGCAGGAGATGTTGCAACGTTGGAATGTTGATGAAGGAGTTGAATATCCTCACTACAAAGTTGCTGAGGATCAAGAAGTTGAAGAAAGCCCTGACCCAAATGATGTCAGGACAGCTCAAGCTATGGCTGGTTCTTTGCTGTGGTTGAGCTCCCGAACACGACCTGACCTTGCTCATGGAGTTGCAACAATGAGCAGGCTCATGACAAAGGCTCCTGTCAAAGCCATCCAGATCGGCACAACGTTGATGAAATACGTCAAGGGAAACCCTGGCGTTGGTCTGAGGTATACAACGCATGTTCCTGATGACTGGGGTGCCCATGGCCAGCTGAAGGTGAAAAGAAGTGACCTGCTTTTGGAGATCTTCTGCGACATAGCCTACTCAGCAGGTTCTGGCCACAGAAGCGTCCAGGGGATCGTTGTTTGCCTTGGTGGTCAGCCGATCTGTTGGCAAACAAGCCAACAACCTTTTGTTACCCACAGTACGGCTGAAGCTGAGTTGGTTAGCTACTGTGAAGGCCTGATCGCTGGCAAAGCAGCTGAAGCTCTGGTGATGGAACTCACAGGTGTTACAGCTGTGATGAAAGTCATCTATGGTGACAACATTGCCGCGATTGGACTGGCCAATGGAACTACGTCTTCTTCATGGCGAACAAGACACTTGCGCATCAGAGCAAGCCTTTTGAAACAAGCCCTGGATGAAACTGATGTAGCTGGAGGTCAATGGAAGCTGATCCATGTGCGTGGCCTTGACTTAGTTGCTGATGGTTTTACAAAGCCTCTTTTTGGAGCTGCCTTTCAACGTTTTGTGGAAAACCTGGGCATGAATGCGCCGTTTTTGAAGCCCGAAGACCCTGAAATACGTGCTGCTCAAGTGCGAAGCCATGGCAGCAGAGAGCGTGTTCATGCTGGTGCAGCTTCTGCGATGAGTTTTTTGGTGGGGCAGACTCTTTTGTCCGAAGCCGAAGCTTTGGAAATCAAGGGAGAAAAAGATGAAGCGGATCCCCTTTGGATTGCGGCGGTGGTTTTGATGATCCTTGGGGCAATCTACGCTGGCAAGCTGGCAGTTCAAGCTGGTCAATGCTGCATGCGCCGATTGCAGGTGTGGTTGTCTTCGCCATCGATGCCTTCTGGTGAGATGCAAGCTTCATCAACAAGCTCCGCTACCAAAGATGATGGTGAAAATGATGTTGAAAAGAGATCAAGTTTGAGGCGACGCTTGAATGCTTCGAGCGGATCTGGCCCTGTGCAGGCCTTTGGCAGTTCTGGCCCTGTGCAGGCCTCTGGAGCGTCTTCAAGCGGCGCTGGAACCTATGGCCCTGCGCAGGCCTCTGGAGCGTCTTCAAGCGGCGCTGGAAACTATGGCCCTGTGCAGGCCTCTGGTGCGTCTTCAAGCGGCACTGGAAATGTTGGCCCTGTGCAGGCCCCTGCGATGATGCCTTCAAGTGGAGCTGGCACTTTGAGCAGTTCTAGCCTTGTGCAAGCTCTTTCTACGGGATCTATGAGTTTTGGCCCTGTGCAGGCCACTGGTGCGTCTTCATGCAGCGCTGGAAGCGTAGGTCCTGTGCAGGCCTTTGGTGCTTCTTCGAATGCGGCTGCTGGCATATCTCCAAGCGCTGGATCTGGCCCTGAGCAGGCCTTTGCTGCTGCGGACCCTGGCCCTGAGCAGGCCTTTGCGGCTGATGTATCTGGCCTTGAGCAGGCCCTGCGCGCTGTGGCGGAGATTTCTTCTGCAGCTGCTGCTGATGGCGTCAGCGTTGAAAGCGCTTTGCAGCGGCATGCAGCTGGTGTGAGCGAGGCACTTTTGGGTGGTGAGAGGTCTGAAATGACTTTACATAACCCATGGAATCTTTTTCAACATGAACATAGAGGCAAGGGGTGGTCGCCTGCAAAAATGTCGGCGATGTACAAGAAATGGAAAGGCCACCCCGGAAAGGATAAAATGCCTTGAGCCTACCTTTTAGGTTTCTTAATTTTGTCTTGAATTTCAATTCAATTTTGGCTGGGTGCCGAAAAATTCGAACTTCCATAAAATCGTGAAAGCACGATTGGGGGAGTCTGTCATGTCAGGTGCGAAGGATGACACGCACAAATCATAGCACAGAAGTTCACCTGTATTACCGCAGGCATTTTTTGCTTGGAAAACAGGCGCGACGTTCTCAAGACAGTAATTCACCGAAAACCTCCCCTGGCCTTGAAACAAGAGAATAAAAACCTCAAACCGCAAGCATGAAAAACATGCAAACAAGTGGAAGCCTTCGGTTCATTGTTACAATGTACTTACATGTGCTCACTGTTTAGTGTTCTGATCTAGTGATTCATGTCTCCCAAAGAAAGTCACAAACGTTCAAATGTACGGGTATAGATCATGACAAACTGGCACTTGGGACCTCCAGTGGGCATTGCGAAACCTCCTGCTATTGTTTAATTATGTATATAATGAAATTGTCGGAAATTATTCCTGCTTGCGCAAGCAAGACCTTTGTGCATGCGAAGCCACGGTCGGAAATTTGCACACAAGCATTTGTCTACAATGAGTTTGCAGAATTTTGCAGAAACCGAGCGCTTGTGCGAAACTTGTGATGTTTGTGAGCGTGTGGTCTCATTTACTTCATTTTTACGCGGCTCGCATGGAATGCAAGTACATGCAAGTACATCTAATGAGTACCCGGGTTTGCGAGGATGCACTTTCAAAGCCCCGCTTCTGATCCAGATAAGCTTATCCGCGACTCTTTAGCCAACAACACCTTCCTTACAATCTGACAGGTGACACCTTGTTGTAGTTTCCATGATAATTGACGATAATTGTATATATCTACATATATATTTGTGGCGTTAACAACAAGAGTTGCAAGCTTCAAACAGGGTATGCTGCTCTATGTTGTATGCACTCCGCTTCGCTATGCTTTGCTCATACGCAGCGATTTGTGCCTCCATCCTTCAAACATTGGGTTACATTGTCCACAAGGCTTGAGCTTCACGGATGTCCAACCATTCTGCTGTCGTTGTCAACATCTTTGCTCCGTTGGCAGGTGCTGTTCAGATGTTTGAATCTGCACTTTTTTGCCCACCAGTTTCTCATACCGGCTGCGCGTGCTTGCAGTCAACTGTTGTGCCTGCATGTGCGTACTATATTTCACGACTCCTTGGAATGTGCGGATAGCTTTTAATGGCTTCATGTCTGGATCCGGGATCCTTGCAGAAATCATCTCCCTTGAAAATCCAAACTGAAATCCATCTATCTGCTCCAAGATGCATTCCACAAGATGCCTGACAGGATGAGAATGGGTACAGTGACAAAATTGGCAAATGCCAGCATATCGCAAGATAATCTCACGCGGCCGTCAAATGTCGTGAAATAAGATAGTTCAAAACGATCAAACCATCGTGACCTCAAATTATGCCCGAATTCCAATCTAATTGATCCAGATGTTTGAGACCAAGCTGCTGACAGGGCAAGCCAATGCCAAGGCTACAAGGGCAATCAATCCAGTCAATGCTAATCCCCAAACAAAAGTTCCATCACCTGGGCTTCAGCAGTGGCTCCTGACTGAATCATAGGAAATCATGGCAAATGATTGAAATGCCCCAGATCAGCGACACTTCCACTTCAATCCAGGGCATTCTGAATTGAGGTAAAGATAGGTTCTGAATCTACTGGGCCTTTGCCATCCTCTGCCACTCTCAGTCCCAATAGATTTTTGCTTGGGTGTTAATTGGGTTTTGCAAGTTTTGCCATCTCCAAGTTGCTACTCTGCTTGCGGAATATGGATGGGATAAGCCTGCAACAGGCAAAATCACCAATCGCACAGTTGCATTGAACAAACATGTTGCATCCTTGCCTATCTGTGGCCATCGTTGCTGAAACTTCAGGCTGGGGCAAGATGCTTAAAAGCCTCAGCCAGGGATACAGTAGCTAAGAATGCCCAGACTGCTGGGACTACTGAGACTCATGCCTTCCATGCTGTTGGTGGAAGCTGAGAGCAGGATCAGCGCGATACCGATAGCGATCATTATGTTTGGATAATGTCTCGAACCCTGCACCACTAGAAACGTGCCATCGCAGCAAAGACCGCACCTCATGCACCCCATTGTCTCCTCTGCCAAGTGGCACCACAAGTGGCAGCAGAATCAGTTCTCCCAAGCACACGATCCATGAAACCACGGTCCAACCTCTCAGGCACGTCATGTCAACAGTTGGCAAGTCTTGTGCGGCTGGCACATGCTGCCGGTCTGTAACCCTTTCTTGCCTCTCATGCTCATGTTTTGACATGCTTTGACATGCTTTGACAATGAGGACAAAACACATTGGCGGGGGAGGGGGAAGCTGCACTCGCAAGTTTGCATGCTCATGAAGGATCTCTTGCCAATCTTTCTTTCTGCCCTGTGCTAGGTGCTGGTGACTGAAACGAAATGGCTGGACATGGTCCCACTCTCAAAAAACCGTTGAAGAATTAAGATAATTAAGCGCAAGGCTCCCAGCCTTTATCAGCAAAAGCGGTGCCGAAGTCGCTCGATTTGCCCGGCTCAGAGATCAAGGAGATGGCCAACTGCGCAGTGAAAGACACCACCTGAGCGTCAGGCTGCCAGGGGATTTTTGGCTATGAAAACCTCTCGTTGCAACACAGGTACGTTCCTAAAGGAACACAGTTGGATACCCCATTCAAGACTTTTCCTATCTGACCTTTCTGGATCGCTTTTCCATATTCTAATTGGACCTGATGTTCCGCAGTAGCCATACGTAAGGAGCATACTGAGCAATTATACGAAGAGCTTGCTGGAAGATGATTGGATCGAGAGACTGCTGCAATGCCCAACGTGCCAATGAGCGCCAATGGCATGGTGCGGGACTTGGTGGGCGCGGTGGCAATGGGGTGCCCTTGGGACAAAATAGGGCAAAATGTCACTGCGTGGAGGTTCGTCACATACGACTTGAACTATGCACTGAGGACGGGCATTGAAAGCTGGGGTCGGTGAACTCTTAAAAACATACTCTGTGGATCTCTGTGGATCTCTGTGGATCTCTGTGGACTCTGTGGATCTCTGTGGATCTCTGTGGTCTCGGAATGCCTGGGTCATCGGACCGCATTCTTGGCTTTGGAGGACAAACAGCAAACCTCATCGAAGCCAATGAAGCCAAAGAAGAGCAGCGTCGTGGCATTGACGACGCCAGAACTGCGGCCACCGCAAAAGCCGGTAGC
>CAMXCT020004713.1:458401-495591 GCA_947184155.2 Cladocopium goreaui
AACTTGAGCTGTTCCATCAGTTGAATCAAGATGAATCAAGATGAATCAAGAATGTAGTCCCCTGACATCCGCTGACATGTTTCACACTGATCGTGGCCCACCAGGGTCACCCACCACTTTCCGTCCTGGCATATGGATCATCCAATTCCGCGGCAGTGGCATTCGCTGCCCAAGTGCCCTTTCCGAAGTAAAAGAAGACCACGTGTTTGTAGTCCTCACCTGCGAATTCTCTCCGTTTCTCTCCGTTTCTCTCTCTCTCTCTCTCATCATCACTCTCTGTGTCTGTCTACTTACTAAGACTTGTCCTGTGAAGTTGGGTTCTCAAAGGAAAAAGGACCGTTCTGCATTCAAATTTGCCGACGACTGGAAGACTGACATTTGGAGAAACGGGCAGGAATGGAATATAATACACAAAATATCTCTCAGGAATTGTCACAATGTATCTTGAAGGCCAGTGCTGCGCATGGAAAGCAATTTTGATGCCAGTTGATGCATGGTTGCGGCCATTCTATTGGTTCATATTGGTTTCCATCCTTTAAAACAACGGCACTGTGTGCTTTCTTTGACACTCTAAGATATCCCAATTCCGAGCCTAGAAAGTTGCCCATCTTCCTGGACCAATTCCTTGCCACACCTGCACCTGTCGCAGTTGAGCAGGGAAAAATTGATGCCAGAAGTGATTGCCAAAAAACTCTGCCAGAACTCTCGCTTTTGGCACCTAAAAGATATCAGAAGAGACACTAAGCGTTTTTGCTCCTCCCAGAAGAAGCTTAATGATTTAAAATTATTTCAAACTTTAGCCTCTTAACCTGTGGGCCTTGTGGACCATGGAGGGAACTATGGAAGGGACTATGGAAGAAACCAGGGCAATAAGGATATCTTATAGAAGGTGATGTTAGAAACCATGTCAAGGGAAAATTGTTTTTGAAGAAGTAAAGGAACAAAACAATGCACACAGCGAGGACACATCCAGATTCATCAATCTGGGTTTGCACTCAAAGTCGTGAAGTACTTGACCTGAATTGAATTTGTATTGTGGACCGGTGATGAATTCAGTTTTGCTAATAACAAAAACTTGCCATGGATACTTTATACCTATCTGATCCACAGTCTATAGATATAAAAATCTGATTGTGAGATTGGGGTGAACTTATGTTTCGGCCTTTCTTTTGAAGACTAAATCTACTTAGGTAATCTTAGGTGCAAATAAAATTCTACTTAGGCGTCACGAACTGACGCCTAAGTAGAATTCTATTTGCGCCAGATAGATTATGCATTCCAAATTCTAGCCTGGGGCTGTTGGAAGACAAAATTCATAATCTACTTGGGCGCAAAAAGAATTCTGCTTAGGCGTCACGAACTGACGCCTAAGTAGAATTCTATTACTATTTGCGCCTTATTAGACCACGTCTTCCAAATTCTAGTCTGGGGCTGTTGGAAGACATAATTCATAGTCATAGTCTACTTAGGCGCAAATAGAATTCTAGTCTGGGGCTGTTGGAAGACATAATTCATAATCCACTTTGGCGCAAAAAGAATTCTGCTTAGGCGTCACGTCACGAACTGACGCCTAAGTAGAATTCTATTACTATTTGCGCCTAATTAGACCATGTCTTCCAAATTCTAGTCTGGGGCTGTTGGAAGACATAATTTATATTCATAATCTACTTATGCGCAAATAGAAATCTAGTCTGGGGCTGTTGGAAAACATAATCCATAATCTACTTAGGCGCAAATAGAATTTTGCTTAGGCGTCACAAACTGACGCCTAAGTAGAATTCTATGTGCGCTAAGTAGATTATGCATTCCAAATTCTAGTCTGGGGCTGGCATTTGGGTGAAAATATGGTTTGTTTTTTCTTCAAGATGGGAGACATACTCAGGCGACAGAAACAAACGCCGAAGTGGAATTCTATTTGCAGCTAATTATTTTTTTAGTGTGAGACTGGGCTAAATTCAGCTTTGATTACTTAACAACCTTGCCCCAAATACTTGAAACCTTGAATAAATACACAACCCGCATACAGATAGTGGGTTTAATTTATGGAGAAATACTTAGGTGGAAGGAACAGGCGCTGAAGTCGAATTCTATCAATATGTAATTTCAATTATTTGGAAGGCAGTCATGTGTGTTTGGGCGCGCTGAGCTGGCTTCTGCAATGTGTTCAGGCTGTTGGGATTCTGTGACTTCGCTTTCCAAAAAAGAACAAAGGCAATGCTGGTTGTTGGCTGCATTCCCATTGCTGTCTTTTTCCCCACCAGTTCTGGACTGGATCAAAAATATGCAGTAGCGGTAGCAGTGCAACATCCAGGCTATATTGTTGGTATTTTGTCACTCTGGCAAGACTGTTGCTACTACCGTGCTACTACCCATACAAGAAACAAACTATATTGTATATAGCTGCCGATAATTTCTTGGACCATGATTTGATACTTTTCAGAATATATATATATATATAGCGCTAGCGGTGGGGTTCTTGAGGGTGATGATGGGTTACTTTCAGGTTGGGACTAATGCATCCGGAATGGCTCAACCTTGTCCGTGCCTTCCTATTCCCGGGATTCTTCGCACAGAGAACCAATTTACGTGACAATTTTCTTAGCGCAGAGGTCTCCAGAACGGTTCGGAACGGTTCTGCAGACCTCCAGAACGGTTCGGAACGGTTCTGCACACCTCAACTTTGCACGGAGATATTTCTCCACAGCTTCCAAACCCCCCAAAAAAAACGGTCAAGAGCAGTTCCTCCTGTTTCGCATTTTCAAAACCTTCCAAAGAGCCGCCCTGTGGCTCCAAGGGCCAAGGCTACAAGGAAGTCAGAAAAACGACAAAGGGGAGGCAACTTCTCCGCCTAAGTCTTTGAACAAGCAGTGCAAAGGCATGCTGAGCACAAGGGAGAAGGTGAAACTGGATGTAGACTACAAAAGGCTGGAAGTTTCTCAGCTGTTTGTTCATGGAAGGCGTGGCCCCTTTCAAAATCTTACCTGTCTTGAAAACTGTTCTGTGGAATCTTTTCTAACAAAATCATACAACTGTGTAGTTTGTATTGAAATATCCGTTTGAAAGTATCGCTTGTGTCGAATCATCATTGCTTATGGTACTAGTATGCGTTTATTTGTTCAAACTTTATGTATTAAAGTTAAATAATTATATAGTCAAAATATGCTATTATACAAGTTAACATATGCTATTATATGGAGGTCCCCGGAACCGTTCCGAACCGTTCTGGGGTCTATAGGCTTTGAATCCAGAACCGTTCCGGAACCGTTCTAAATAGTTCTAAATAGTTCTGAGGTTTTGGAAGTATCCGGAACCGTTCCGAACCGTTCTGGGGATATCTCCGGAACCGTTCCGAACCGTTCTGCAAACCCCAAATAATGGCTTATATGTTAACTTACTTTTATACTTGTATATAACTTGATAAAACCAAATATACACACTTGTAGCTTATAGCTACTTTGTAAAATACAACTCATAATCCATAACTCTTGACTATCAAACTTCAATAAATCAATTTATAAAGTTTAGGAACTGTTTTAAAATTGAAACACATTGTTATAACACTTAGAGCTTCTAGTTATGACTTGACACTAAAAACTGTGTAACTTATAACTTTGTAACCTTTTAACTTTGAACCTTTAACTTCTAACATAACTTTGACTTTACTTCTCGATTTGACTTCAACTGTTTAACTTTATAAGTATATTTTTGATGTTTGCTTTACTTTACTTGCTTTGTATTTATGATTTATATAAGACTGTTTGAGTTTTTAGATGAATTATATGTTCTTGTTTGTTCGTGTATGTTTCAAAGTTTGGAAGTATATCGACGGGGGTTGTTTGTATAAAATGCAACAATAAAGTTTAAGCGTTGTATTTGGATAAAATGACATATCTATAATGATTGTAATCTGTTACTGCAACACTGCTACGGACCAATGCACAACAACGTAGCGACAGAAATTCAGTAACACATCTTTGATCTGCTACAAATACGTAGGATATCGTAGGATTCCGTTTGCAGTTGATAAATTTGTTTCACCATGGTTTACCTAAGTTTTACCGTGGTCTTCGCAGCACCGAAAACAATACTTAAAAACTGTGGATTTGCATTTGCAGTTCATCCATGCACATGAGCACACAGCCATACATACACTCATCAATGCACTAGTTAACCAATTTTACAGTATACAGGGTCACATCGTAATATTGTTTTTATGAGTTGTTTTTCTAGTTGGAGCTTGCGCACATGCATTCTTTGGTGTTCTCCTTTTTGAAGAAATATGGGGCCCCGAATTACACAGATGTTGTATATTGTTGTATACGGTTTTCCTTTCCAACTTACGGACCAATATTTTCAAATACGAAGTTTGTATGTAACATCTAACTTGATGTTGAAAGGTTTTTTGTCCAAGAACTTGGAGCAATGCGTTTTTCTTTCAAAGTGGTGGGTTTCTTCATTGGGTGACATTTTTAGTGGAAACACCCCTTATTTCCATGGATTGCTACATAGTTCTTTCCATAGTTCTTTCCCTGGACATATGAAATCAACAGGAATCCAAATTTAAGAGACTAAGGTTTGAAATAATTTAAACATATTTAAACTAGTGACCCAGAATGATCCGAACACATTTTGCCACTGCAGATTTGTCACCTGGTCATGTCATAGCCCTACCTCCCAGCACAAATCTGATCCTAGATAGTACAATTGTCCTGAACCCTCGAACGGCTGTTAGCGCCGCACCAGAAATCCGCAATCACAAATGAATGCAAGAAAATTGAGGGATGCAACCTGCCTGAGACTCCATACTCCAGAGTGATGCAGAATGCACCTGAGCTGCGTGGCCGTTGTGAGATTACAGCGGAGGTTGAGAGCTTGAGATTCCTAGCATTCAAAACCGCTCTTGCACGCTATTGGTACATTATGATGTGTATTGATTTGCTATATCGGGTATATCTATCGCTCTGTCTCTTGCTCCTTTGATGGCTCCAGATCTTATTGTGACTTTTGCTTAGACCCTCGCATACGATGCTGTCTAGGAATGCTGGAAATGTGATTGGACCCCCTCATATCCCTGCATCTTGGATGCCTTGGAGCAGACTGTACCTGCGTAATTAGGGAGGGCAAAAAACCTCTGTCCGCGATTTGAAAGGGGAGGGCCCGGGAGGGCCAAGATTCTACCCCAGCACCACTTGGATGGCTCAGGCGCCTATGACAGCCCAGAGCTCTCCAAGGCCGTGATAAGAAAATGTGTAGCAGGAGCCTCTGGTGGGAAGTCTTGCCTCAGATTCATACTGTGTCAGGCAGCGTGCATTGTCAGAAGATTTCTGACGGTATTTCAGAGACATGTGCTGCATGGCAAACTGACTCTCAGGAAATCTGTTGGCAGCAAGGTCTTTAGGTTGTGCAAAATGATAGGAGGGCCAGGGCTATCATAGAAGAATCTTTTATGCATCTTCTTTGATATTCTTGGTCTAAGGATGCCGCTGAGAGCTCCATGTATGCGAAGCCGCTCAGGAGACAGGCCGCACCAGCGAAAATCCAACTCAAACTAGCTGAAGGACCTGCAAATTCGCATAGTTCACATTAGTTCACCAAGGGCACCCCTTGGATTTTGGGAAGAACATCTCATGGTGTGATCTCCAGGTGACCAAAGTTGGCAGGGGTTGAATCCTATCTTAGGGGTTGGCTTCCAATGGTGTTTGATTCACTTGGCATGTCCCGAAAATGGCAGTCCACTGCAGTGAACAAGACAAGACGTGGACTTTGGAGGGCCCAGCGAAATGAAAACCCTCTTCTCAAAAAGGAGCAGGATATGCTTGAAGTTGCTTGAAGCATGGATTTCTAATGTATTCTACATATATATATATATATATGTATGTATTATATTATGATTATAAATGTACGCAAACATAGTGTATGTCTTATCTGTGCACGGCGTATGTGCATACACATGTACTATATATATTGCATGCGTGGTTGCAATGAATCTAATCTATATATATATATATTTCATAATTATACAGTATTGTATTTGTACACATGCCCATGCCATGCATCGGATTATATTTACATAAATTATTATAATGATGCCTGTGGTTCAATCGTATGCCGCCAGAATCAGAACAGCCTGCAAGAATCACACGACTTGAAATAGAATGCTCTGGCATTGCTCTGGCCAAGTACCCGATTCATCCCAGAATATTAATGTTGGCTACCTAATAATGAAACCCACCCCCCTAATTTTTTGAAAAAAAAACATTTTTTTAGGGGGGTCAGCATTCCAATAGTAAATTCCTGGAACCCTATGACTGGGATCTGTCTCGATACTATACCATGCCCTCTGGACAAGGTCAGAACAATAGTTTTTTGGCAATACTAAAATTAAATTAAGCTAATTGACTTTTAGTATTGGAGATAACACTGGAGTTGGGAAAAAAGGTTTCTACTATTGCCAAGATATCACTATTGGCTAGACAACATTACCTCGTTAATTGAATTGAAGATTGAGCATGATTCAGCTATGTTGAACTGTTGAGCAAGCCATGGAGATCGGCTATATATTGTCAAACCTGGCAACCCTTCAGCCGCAACCTGCAACAGGTAGTACATCCCCTGTGAGGACGAAAACACCAGAGCCCACCGTGGAGCCCACTCCAATGCAGAGCAAATCAATCAAACTCAGCCTAGCAAATGCTGGTTTCATGCTGGTTGCGACTTGTTTGATTTGTTTGCAATTGCATTACAAATCTCAATGTCAACAAAGAATGCACATCATTTATGGACATTTATGGGGCACATGCATGCATATGCCACTTGGCGCGCCAAAGACTTCTACAATGTGGTTCAAGCCGCTCTCAACCAGGCATCCAAATTCAACAAATCTAGCTGGCTGTCTGCAGTTGCAAGGAGAGGCCATTTCCGTCCGTCTGTTGGTCTATCTGTCTACCTGAGAACTGAACTCGGTCCATTCATAAACGACTGTGTCCTTGCTGATGCCGAGGCGCTTTGTCTCTGAAGGTGGTTCATGTTCCATTTCAGCGATGACCGCATCCTTAGTGTGCGCTGATCAATGTCAATGCTATATTATCATGCTATGCATTTGCTCAGGCAGGCAGACTTCTGCAAGCGTAACTCAATGGCAGCCTTCCCAATCACTCCCGAAAAACTATGAATTGTAGCAAACCTGCATGCATAGAGTCGAATGACAACGCGCCAATACAAAGGACCCTTGACAAGGTGCTTGCGTGACGACATCGTTCTTTTGATCATCAGTTGATCCCACAAAAATTCTGTCTGACTGCCAACAATGAAACAATTGACAATGGAAGACTTAAGGACCGGGACAAGAGAACGATCGATGTGGTTAGGAATCCCTGATCCAAACTGAAGCACACTGCTGGCATTATCTTCATGAAAGTGGCCATTGTTTTTCTTCGATTTGCAGCAGCAAAGCAGCAGCGTCGCGTAGTGTCTACTTTGGGCGTCTTGCACAGCTCGCCTCAGGCGGGAGATTCAAAAACCAGGTGACGAGCCACTTGATGCTACTTGTACATTTCTGCTTTTGAGACTTCCATTCCCATGGGATTCTAAGATATCAATCTTTGGTAAAACTGGGCATCGCTCTTTGGTAAAGCTGGGGCCTTCAGAATCTGAAGACTCCTCCTCTGCGCTGTCCGCGCTGTCATTGTTGTAGTCATGGTCTGCCATGGCGCGCAGGTTCCCTTGCTTGAGCTACCACCCAGTTGGCTGCCGGAAAAATTACCAAAATGATGCAACATGTTTTTGAATCTGAGCCGATTCTGGACAAGGAATCCTTTTTTCGCGGCATCTCTTTGGGCAATGCCCGTAAACACAATAAGCACAATACCAGTAAAAAAATGTATATACGCTTTGAATTTCATAGGTGGGCTGGGTCGATTTTGAAGGTCAGTCTGTGCTTTTCTCTCCGAAACAAATGAGTTTGCTGCCTAGTGCCTGCTGTCTTTGTACAGCGAGGCCCCTTGGAGCTCAAAACCGAAATTGAAAAAAAACTAGCCGGGGACGAAATGACAAACTCTTTGGAGTGCAAAAGAACGTGGTCGAGTAATTACACAAAAACATAAAAAAAACAGTAAGACACAAGAGGTTTGTCTGTCTGCTGTTGCACAGAAGATCTACCACCAAGGCCGAAGGCCAAACAAGTTAGTATGTCGTCCCCAGTTCTGCTGCAGAAACACGACCAAGCCCGGACTCCAAGAGAGTAAAAGAGCGAATTTGCAATCGCAGAAAGTATCAGAAAATAGGAACCCTGCAAATGACTGTCCTCCAAATTTCTACTGAAAAATTGTTTAGAATTCTGGACAGAACGAGTGTCTGACTTGGAATCCCAGTCCACTCTCCGTCACTGGTTTCCAGTGAAAGAATTCTCGTCTCTGGCTAAATACCTTTCCTTCATCTTCCATCTAAACGTAATTACAGCGTAGCCATGTAGCGAAAGTTGTGAGCGCTCTTGGTGTTGGCACTTCACATCAAAAAGATGCTTAATACTTAATTGTGTTTCTGATTTTCTGAACTGGGTCAAATCAGTTTGTGAGTGGGCGTTTGTGGAAATCTGAGTTTGATGGGTTTTCGTCGACATTTTGCTTTGAATGGCATCAGAATATGACAAATGGTGAGGGTGTTTGAGGCAGAAAGCATGGCCACACCTTCCGATCCACTAGTCGAATTCAGTCGATCAAAATGAGTTGGAACCTGCTGCTTGGCAGCAGCCCACCTCTCTGGCGCTCGGGCACAAACCCCACGCCCTGAAGTTTTGCAAAGGACTGCACCACCTGAAGTTTTTCTGAGACTGTTTGGAACGGTTGCATATCTATCTATCTATCTATCTTATCCTATCCTATCCTATCCTGTCCTGTCCTATCCTATCCTATCCTATCCTATCTATCTATCTACCTAATCTTATCCTATCCATCTATCTATCTAATCTTATCCTATCTTATCCTATCTTATCCTATCTTTTCCTATCTATCTTATCCTATCTATCTATCTATCTATCTATCTATCCATCTATCTATCTATCCATCTATACATCTATCTATCTTATCTTATCTTATCTTATCCTATCCTATCTATCTATCTATCTATCCATCTAATCTTATCCTATCTATCTATCTAATCATATCCTATCTAATCATATCCTATCTAATCTTATCCTATCTATCTATCTGTCTGTCTGTCTGTCTGTCTATCTATCATTATCTATCATTATCTATCATTATCTATCATTATCTATCATTATCTATCTATTATATAAAATATATAATACATAATTAGCAAGTCATGTTTGCAATCTTTATGGCCCTCAGCTTTGGCAACTTGTTTTTCACCTCTTCTCCAATCTTCCCACACATGGCGGAACAAGACTTGGAGTTCCACTGGAGGGAACGCATGTCGATTGTGAGCTTCCTGGCGATGGCATGCAAAAAGGAAATCAACCGCCAATATCCGCCAAGCAAACGTCACCTATGACGAGCTTGGAATGTCCAAAAATTTTGAAGATTCTATGGAAATGCTTCTCAAGAGTTTGTGCAAGCTTTTAGACAAACTGTCTGTCACGATCTGTGTGTCCTGCTGCAATGGGTAATCGCAAATGTCGCGGCTATGAGAGTTATTCTACATATAATTCTTGCCAATGCAGTGGATGTCTAGGAGATCTGTTTGTGAGTCAAGAGTTGCCAGCTCCGTGTGACTCTAATAATTTGACTTTGTTTTGGTAAGATCAGCAGATTACAACTTGCAACTCCACACACTGCCGCCCAAAACGTCTCCGAAAACTCAAAGCCTGCATGACCAATCACATCCTACAACCCTAGGTTCATGTTGGTCTGTAGCTGACTTTCGCAGTTGCTACTGCCATCTACCGCCATCTACTACCATCTACTGCCATCTACTACCATCTACTGCCATCCACTGCCTGCATACTGAAAATCAATAACACACTACTATATAGACAGAAAGGAAAATGACAGAGAAAACACTCAGTCAGTCTCGTTGTGGGACCTCCTCTGCGCGTCAATAGAACATAAAAGAACCAGGTGGAGTCTCATGGGAATTGGATGTTGGCAGATTAATTTGGATTAATTTGGCAGATCTGTTGGGCTCAACCTCCACCCGGATGTCATCCCTGGCATCCCCTCCGAAAGGGGCGCCCTCGGCGCTCACGCCCCGTCCTCGTGTCCAAACACTGCGGCAGCTACCAGCAGTGCCTGGGCGACTGCCTCGGGCGGTTTCGGCTGAGACCACGGCTAGAAGGTAATGCATAGGTAAAGCCTAGGTAAAGCGGTAAAGCCATATGAAGTTAGCCAAAGTTTCTGTTAAAGATATTTATAGAGTAATTGGATCAATAATTACTCAGGAATGAGGACCAGCAAGATCATATCATGAATGAAATCACAGCAACTGCGGTTTCAAGGATAAAAGATGTGGGGAGCTGGTACTCCATTGGTGCCGAGGTGCTCCCAAAGTAAGCCGTTGTGGAGTCTTCTCCTGCAACGTTATATACAATATTGGCAAAATGTGGTCCAAAACTTGATGCAGGGAGCGTCGGACGTCGGTAGGGAAAATGTGCATCAAGAAATAGGTGACTTATGAATAAAGAAAGTGCACAAACATAAACTATATACTATGCGGTACGATATGTGTGTGTGGGCATGGATAATAATAATAATTAATCGGATATGTCATACATACACGTTCTTACCTCATTGTGGACATTTCGGGACGTTGCTGATGCTTTGACACGCACAAGCTCGCAAACCCTTTGACATGCACATCCAAAGCAATAAGCAAACGCTGCAGGGCGACACCTTGGCGTTCATGAATCAGCTGTCGAACAGTCTGCCTGTGCACGTCCAATAACCACGACTTGCTTTCCTTGCAATTTGTCGCTTGGCCTTACACTGCCTTAAGTGTAGAACATACCTGTGTACACTGATAGGTCTTTTTTTTATCTAAAAGTCGTCAGCTCTCCCCGGGCCCCAGGTTAGTTGTTCACCAAATGCCTGATGCACTGCTCCCGAGTGACCTCTGCAGTTGCTCGGTTTGTGTTTTCCGCAAGGAACCTCACCACGTGGAGCCATCAATCTGTTTCTGCCACTGTCGCAAATGTCTTTGAGGGAAGTGACAGAAAAGGGTCGCTTTTACTTTGATATGCACAGCTGAGGCACAATGAGTGAAAACTATGAAAGTAGTTGAGGAAAATGAATGAGTGAATGAATCTGCCAACGACCAACTATAAACAACAATCTTTCCTCTTGTTCCAGATATAGACACCGGTCAGCTTCTTGAGATCCGAAGGAATCAAACGTATATATATATAAATAAATATGCGGTAACTACATCTAAACATAAATTTTCAATATACGAACGTATACGAGCTGGTATTTGAGACTGCTTCCGGGAAGATTTTCCTTGGCCCGCCCAGCCATTTAAACATACGGAATCCATTTTGTTTAAACATACATTATACAGATGGAACTTGTGTTTCATACTACCACCGTGGCCTTGTGGTCTGGCCGGCCCTCCATATGTTTATATAAATGTACCGTGTATATATATATATATATGATAAACTTAAATAAATATATATATATATACCGATGGCTTCCATATCCTGGAAAAAAGTGGGTTGCGGGACAAAAAAACATTTTTTTTTGAGCCAACACCCAGAAAAAAAGCGGATTTTGGTGCCGAAAACCTGCTGTTGGAGGAAAAGCTGGTTTTGCTAACCCGTCGAAAGTAAAAAACACGTAAATATATATATATATATATATCCCGTAAAAACCCGTCAACAACCCAGCGTCAAAGCCGCCGACGATGCAGCCAAAGGAAAACATAGGAAAACCAGGTTTTCACTCTGAAAAGTGGGAAATTTTGCAAAGCCCTCTTTTTCTTGGGATATGGAAGCTCAAGGTGTGTATATATATATAATTATATATAGCGAGAGAGAGAGAGAGAGAGATGAACAGGATTCCGAATAATATTGTCTTCATACGCCTTGATGCAATACAATTTCCCTCTGTTTCCATAAGATTCCTGATGTCTCTTAGTGCTTGGGGCTGGTTCCATCGAATGACCCAAAGTCCATCTACCGAGTAGCTACGCCCCATGGGTGTTCTGGCTTGCGTGTACCGCAAGGGAGGCTCACTCTCATGCAGTTTCCAAATCTTCAAAGCTTCCATGGCTTCCTGCTGCCGGGGCCAGTGAACATCGTTGGGGGACATGGGTCCACCTGAATCAGGATGAAACTTGTACTCACTTCGGGGCTCAGCATGACTTTGCGCTGCAGCCAACCTACAAACACATGTTGAAGTCCAAACAGCACTACCCCCCGAGGTATTGAAATCCACTGGGCCAAAATGGGTGAGCTCTGGCAATGGGTCAGCTCTGGCATGTGAAACCTCCAACGTTTCAAGTCACAGCACATTGCGTTTGAACAAAGCACTCAATAGGTGCATGTGCTGTTCCATTAATGGCCGGAAAGCAGCGAACAGTATTCAATGAAAACTGGGCAGTAGCATCAGTAGCCCATTAGAACCACAACCCGGCTCCCTGCCGCTGTTGGCTGCGTCCCTTACTTTTTCATCCCCAGGCTTTCTTCATGGCAGGTGCGAGATGTGACTTCACATAAACCGTGCTCCTTAGTGTCAGCAGCTGCCCATGAAAAGACTATGACGGATCGCCGGTCAATGGCAGTAAGATATCTATATATTGATATATGCATATATATATATATTAACATTTTAACATATATTGACAAATTTACATATAATTATACATATGTATATTTATATATATAATATATTAACATATAATATATATATATATAATATATAATATAATACGTGGAAATATATAGATAGAGGGTTGCATGGCTTCACTACGTTTCACCATGTTTCACCTGTATCTTTTTGCCATCCAAGGGGCATGTGGATCCCATCCAGGCGCAGCTCAGGAAGCAGTTCCAGCTTGGCCAGGGTCAGTGCATCGGTATTTTCTGGATGTTCTGGCACGTCCTTTACAAAGATGCCTTTGTGGCAAGGTCTGGCGGTTTTCCCAACTGCTTGCAGTGTCTCAAAAATGGATGCGAAAACATGGACTATCATCACCGTGGGCTTGGCTTCAATGACGTTTGCACAAAAACTGATGAAACAAGTCCAACTAAGTCCAACTATACACTCAACTAAATCATCTATTCGATATTTGTCTATGTGAATCTTATGGATCCTGAAGGGAATGGTTTTGCCACAAATCACTGCAATATATTGCAATGTGGATCGTCTATTCGCGAGGCAGCTCAACGCCGAGCAGCTTTCAACCCTTAAAAGTTTCACCCTCGCCTGGAGCGCTGCAGGAATCCCCATGGTCACTATGGAGTCACTACGGCATCTTCTCAAAATTTTTCATATTTTCCCAAAAGAATAAGAAACTACGGATCCGGTGGATCTACGGACCTGTCATCCTTGAGACATTGAAATCAGTTCTAAAGCTACCAAACACGTTTGAAGACGAGGAACCGTACTGCACATTACAGTACCACACGGTACAAACTAAGATTTATTGCATTTTGCCAGGCAGTGGTTTAAGAAACCTGACTACACCGGAAGAGGATGACGTCCCATATGTACAGTAGTGGATTGGGCGGCGTTCTGCAGCAACCAGCCACGTGCCATTGATGCCTTTTCCATGGAGAGTTGGCTCCAATCAGTTTCCTCAGCCATCCAAACAGCATCAAACACTAGAGATGAGCACACCCACTGATGATACATACATGCTGATTTGGTGGTTGACGTCTGTCCATACCTGTAACGACAGGTGTTTGCAGTTTCTGACCCTCTCACGTGATTTAGTTCAGGGAGCCCCTATACCTCAGCTGACAAGCTGGACCAGCCACTGCCCAAGCATTGACCCGCCAAAGTTGCTAGGAGAGTGTTCATGGCCATGGTCAGGAAGCGTGTCTCTGGCAGCGCGATGGGCCTTAGCTTCCGCGAAGATCCGTGAAATAGCCTGGCACTCCAACTCCAACTCTCCGTTGTGGATCCACATTGGGGCGAGGCCTTCTGGGGCATACCATTGCATCAATGGGAATTCCAGGATCCTAAAATGAAGGTACTGTACCATATAAGGCCATATTTTGTGGGGATATTCCCTTACATAGGCCTTACATAGGCCTTATATATGGTAGGTACCTCCAATCTAGGATCCTGAAATGGCCATTGATTGCATATCTAAATATTTGTCTATCTATCTGTCTGTCTATTTATCGATTTATCCAACCCTATCGGTTAATCTAATCCTACCCAGCACAATGAAATCTAATCCTTATAGTATCTCATCCTACCTAATTCTGCCTCGTCCTGTCACATCCTACCTAAACCTATCTTATCCTAGCTATGTAATCCTATCCTATCTGTCTAATCCGATCCATCTATAAAATCCTATCTATCAATTCGTATCTATCGAAGCCTAACTATCCTAACTATCCGATCTTCCTATCTTTTCTCTCTATCCTTTTTTCCTATCTATCCTATCTGTATTGTCTATCTGATCTGTCCTATCTATCCGTTCTATCTTTTCTATCCTACCCTACCCCATCCCATCCCCACCCATCCCATCCTATCTATCCAATCATATTTATTTAGCTATCTATAGATCTATCCCATCTAACCCAATCTAATCAATTCTAATCTAATGTAATCTAGTCTAGTCTAATACAATCTCATCTAGTCTCATCCAATCTAATCTATCTATTCATCTAACCATATCTATCTGATCATATGTGTATATAATATATATAGATATAATTATACATATTTGTTTCTTTCTATCGTTCTTTCGTTCTATTTTTCTATTCATCTATCTATGGTTCATGATTTCTTTCTGTCTTTCTACCGTCCTATCGTTCTATCTTTCTATATGTTTATCTTATTCATCTATCTATCCTCCCATCCACCCACCCATTCATCTATCCATCTGTCGCTCTATCTATCTGTGTAAATATGATTTTGCTATTCTGAAAACCAAATACAACAAATCCGAAAGAGGGCATGAGGCATGATAAAGTTGCTGACAGACTGACAGGGCACACTGGGTGCACGAAAAGCTTATTGGATGGCAACTTCTTCCGAACTTGCACCAAAAGATCCTCAGTGTGCCCTAGGTGCAGGAGCAGTACCCTTCAGCAAGTGGCATGTCTTGGCATGAAGCTGCTGTTCCCCCATACACAACGACTGACTCAACAAGGCAGGCTGTTCCAGGCTGTGCCAAACTGAACTCAGAGCACCTAACACATGCCTATAGCTCTGCGTCTAAATCCGAGAATAGGCTCCAGGTACACGTTGACAACTGTCCGCAAGGCATCATCAAAGCTGTCATGCTTCCCCTGTCAAACCATTGCATTGGGAGCCAAAGTTTAAACCCAGGACATTGCGTGACAAAAGCCGTAACGGTCCAAAATTTTTGAGTTCCTATTTTTTTTATGCTTTCGATTCGCCACTTAGATTCACTCATGCACTTATGCCACTCCCCTTGGTAGATGTTTGATCGTCATAGCCATAGCCAATCCACAAAATGTACAGTAACTACGCCCAAGCTCGTCCAAACTGCAATCTAGTGTTCATCTTTGGCATGCTTCCCTCATCAACAGGCCTTTTGCACCGAGCGGAGGATGCCATCTCGGCAATCAATCTCACCAAGCAGGAAGATCACAGGCGACTCGATGGGAATGATTGATAGCTTATCCCAGAAAGAAAACCTGAGATGGGGCGTCGCACAATGACACATGCTGTGACTGGAGAAATGTTCTGCTGCATGGGGGGCACCAAGGCAAACATGTTACATGCATGTACACACAGGGAAGCACATGGGGCATCATTCAGCCACACACGCAAACTATATATATATATTCTTTTTTCTTGTGGTAAAAAAAATCGGTGATATGTCATACATGTATATATTTATATATATGTATATGCATATGTGACTATACGTGTGTGTGTATCACATCACATCACATCATACCATAGCATGACAAGATATGATGGCATGTGTATATATATATATATATGTGTGTGTGTGGGCGTATATGTGTGTGTGTAAACTGCTATTTCAAGCAGCATTTAAGAAAGCAGGGGGCCATCCCTCTCATCATTGGTGGATGGCCAATGAAAAGGCCCTGCAGGCAGTTCCTGCGTGTGAGAAGACATACAGCCGGAATGCCACTAAAGCTAGGAACGCAACTGCAAAGCCAAACACATGACACCTTCCTTCAGTGATCTTCAGTGCAATGTACATACAAAGACTTCTGTGACAGGTGTCAGCGCGCCCAACCTGCGGTCGCAAAGGTGAGCCAAGCTTTCCAGCTCGCGCATCATCCAGCACCCAACTTGGTATGTTGAATCCCGGCCACTGGAGGTAGTAGTCAAAGCCGCCGCGGTTTTTCTGGACGTACCACGTCTTGAACCTTCGGACAAGTCAAGCAAAGCTGAAGTGGCCCAGAACCCCTCAAGTCTGCCTGACGGTTATGATTAC
Organism: Cladocopium goreaui; assembly: GCA_947184155.2. Classification (NCBI taxonomy): domain Eukaryota; class Dinophyceae; order Suessiales; family Symbiodiniaceae; genus Cladocopium; species Cladocopium goreaui. Next base: position 474,968 of record CAMXCT020004713.1, read on the forward strand.
CTGAACCTTCCTTCGATACACTAAAAAGTGCTCAGAAATAAAAAACGCTCATTTCCAAAAAAAGTGCTACACGCCCTTTAAAAGTGCTCATTTGGTTGTTTCATTTTGTCGGGCACCCCCACATGTTCAAACAGCCGGATCCCCAAGGATTCTTGCAACATACACTGACACAATCACCCTATGCTTAGGATCACGCTGCTTAGGCTCTCCGCAACCAACATCATTCGCCGCTGCTGCAAGTAAGTCATCAAATTCACTTGGATCGGCCGAACTAGACACTTAAGCTAGTGAATATCCACATTTGGGAGGCAAGTGTCAGTAGTGCCCGTACACTTTTTGAATTGCGCCCCGGTTGCGCGAAATTGCGCCCTGATTGCGCGAATTTGCGCCCCGATTGCGGGGTACCAAGTTGTCCAAAACGTCAAAAAATGTCAAAACACAGACAAATGTGTAGAATCAATTCTTTTGAGTTTGGTCCCAATGTGCATCCTCCCCAGGAAGCATAAATTAGGAGATAGATGCTAATTTAGATGCAAAACTCGCTTCCAGGATTGGCTTCCACCAGCTTGAGTATGGGCTACTGTAACTTTGTGGATTTCTCCAAGAGTTTAATAGATACAAAGGTGTAAAATGGGTTTGAACATGTTTGAACCCCAAAAAGTGCTCATATCCATTGAAACCCCCAAAAAGTGCGCAGACCCTCAAAAAGCGCTCAGGGATGGCAGAAAGTGTATCCAACCAGGGGTTTGCCAGAAAAAAGTGCTACAATGGAATCTCCAGGACATACAGAGTCATACAGCTTAAAAATCCAGCAACATTAGTGGTGACATCAAATCTGTGAATACGCTACTTAGCATTTTAGCATGGCACATGTGATTCCTTCATAGACATAGACGCAAAAGGACCCGTAAGGTGCCGGTGTGCAATTGGGTATTTATTGCTAAAAAGTTAAAATATGCTAAACATGCCCCTCTCTCCTGGTTCTAACCATCGTTTCCAGAATATGTTGGAACATATTGGAACCGTATAATATTATATATATGATATTATATTATAACATATTAATTATATTATAATATATTATAACATATTATATTATATTATATTATATATTATATTATATTATATATTATTATATTAAAAATGCATTGTGTTTTGGTAGGAAACAAGCAATGGCTGAGGCTTGGCGCCAAGAAGCTGATTAAATTCGAAGGCATGATGCCGTATCTCGGGATTTGGGCATTCGTAGTATTCTTGGAATCGTAAGAATGTGCTGCCAAGAACGAGCCGAGAATCCTTAGAGAACACAAATTTCTGCGAAAAAACATCCGCACGACTGCCAAGGTCCATGAGTGGTTGGGAAATAGGGGTTATACTGTTGTTTGTGTTTTTTCCTTTTTTTGGTTCATTGGGTTCATGTAAAATATATACGTTAAGGTTTTACAAGCTAAATCATGTGGTTTGTGATCAGTTTTTAAGTTTTTAGATTTCACGTGCGGAATTGCACTCTCACAGTTCCTGGTTCAGAAAAAAACTGGCAAAGTGATGCGGCAAAATCCAAAAGCCTCTTGCAAGCAAGCTTCGGTATGCACACTGTACACTGACGGAAGCACCTGCAGCAAGGCCGGCCTTGAGATCATAAAAGTGGCATGCAGTGTATAGGATTGAACACATATAAGTAAAATATATTATTACTATATATGATATATAGTGATATAAATGATATATAATGATATATAATTATATATAATATTAAGATATATATTATATATATATAATATTAAGATATATAATATAATATAATATAATATTATATTATATTATATTATATAATATTATATAATATATATATTGATAACATACAAATGCCTACAGCGCATGGATGCATAGGTTAACAATAGTTAACAGAGGTTTATAGGCCAATTGCATCCAATTGCCTGCACAATCCTTCACAATAATCCTTTAAGATCACATTTATCTAGTTTGCAGCAGCAGCAGCAGCCGCAGCAGCTGCACATCCTTTTTCCTATCTTTAGGCCACCCACCACAGTCGGTCACACTTCTCCCCGTCCCACATGTTCTGCTCCATCGAACACTGGGGGAGGTGTTTGGCACCCTGCACCTCTGTGAGGGTATAGAGCCCCTCGAAGTCTCTGGCAGAGACCTGCAAGTCTTCGCACCTGAGTCAAGCTGTGCAACCTCGCTGCCACATGGTGCCTCATAATTAAACACTCCTGTAGGGATGGCGGATGGAGTTGCCAGCGGAAGCTAACAGCAAAAGCTAACAGCGGAAGCTAACAGCAATCCCAACATATATGAGCCAAGACAAAATCCATTGTGACTGTGGGGTGGTTACAGCAGCACAAATGGCTCATTTCTGGTGCAAATGCATGGGGCCGTCCATGGGATCATGTGCCCTGTACAGAACATAGGTTGATTTCAGAGTTTGCCATGCTTCTGAACGGCCAGTAAATCTTTGGCTCAAGCCTGGACTTTGGAATTCACTGAGCGAAACTTGGAGACAAGCACAAATAAGCTCGCCGAGCGCCAAGGCACATTGCATCAAAGTAAGAGCAAACGAATTCTTCAGAACCTTGACAAGCCGAAAGGCACAGTTGAGTCTTGCAGTGCATTTGCAAAAAGCCTGGGAGACTGTGTGGACTGCTGCGTCAGCCCGCACCACTCACCGCTCCAAAATGAAAGAGCCCTATTATAGAGCGGTTCTTATCTTCTTACGTTACACCATATAGGCAAGTTGCTTGAGTGCTGAAAGTGCACTTTGCACCTGCGAACCTCTGCATGGAACGCATGGCAACTCTCAACCCACATTGTCTTGAAATTCGTCATAATTCGTCATGAATGAAAGCACACTATATTTATATATTATACATTTAACAATAGAATATATATACATATATATATATTAGTTTTATATAGTTTTATGCATTATATAATGTCATATACTAGTTATTATAAAATTGAAACATATCAAAAATACATATTTAAATATAATTATAATCATATATTGTTGTTAAACTAATATATATATATATATTATAGTAATTATCATATTATGTTGTTATTATATTGCACAATATTAATATATAAATATAAAATAATATATACTGTATATATATATATATTAAATTATCATCATACATAATCGCCTCTCAAAGGGCCACTGGCACATGTAAACAATGTAGGAACCACCCCTGGCCCTGGCCAAAGAAAAAGCAACTAGCAGTCCACAGCGTTCACATGCATTCACATCATTTATTGTCCATCTCAATTTGTCTTACAGTCGGGAATTTTCGTGGAAGATGGTGGAAGGGGCGCCTGGGCCATGGCGAAGATACGGCACAATGACGCTGCAGGCGGTACATGTCGAAACATTGGCGGAAGGCCAGTAGCAGCCAGGAAGCAATGCCTCAGCAACATTGGCAGCATGACCCTATAGCGCTGCCTGGGTAACTGAACTGGCCACAATCATCACAAACGTAGATTCAGGAATAATTGATTCTACTTGTTCCAAATTTTCTGTACAAGCAACTTTGTGGCTCGTTGAAATGAATGAACATCTTGTTCCATCAAGAATGTAGGCATCCTCCTGTAATTATAACTCTAATTTACATAATGATCCCCCTTGCTTGATGGGTACCTACCCCTAGCTGGTCATTTCATAAATAATATACATCTTTGGGCATTTATGAAATAGGTGGCCCGACGGAAAAACATATTTCCGCAATATAAATGCAGGTATAGTATAATATAAAACCTTGAGGTTTTATGAAATGCCAACACGTCCAAAAACTGAAAGTATCCCGATAACAAGTTTTTTTTTATGTTTTTCCGTTTATGGACTGCCCGGGTTCATCATTGGGATTTGCAACAAACACCACTATAAAATGCCCAGATGCTTGAAAACTCCTTTAAAAAAAATGATACATGTATGCCATCTATGAAATGGGTTTGATGGCAAATGGCGTCAAAAGTAAGGAACACCACCAAATTTGGGATACCCTGAGTTAAGTCAAACCCAAACTTGCTTCTAGATTGTTTCCCAAAAAAACAGTCAGCAAATGTCAGCTGCTTTCACTTTCTTCATCTTTTTTCACCTGTTTTCCCCCAGGTTTGAGTTTGCCAGTTCACTTTTTTCATTTTTTTCAAAAAACATCTCTATCCATAAGTTATGCCCACAATCACTTTTAAAACATTCAGTGGTTCATTTTCAAGGTCTTGCAATGAAATTTTAAAGTATTTTTCAAAATATTTCTGGCAAAAGCATTCTTTTTATCCAACTATAAAATGCCCTTCCTGGAAATTGAGAAGGAAATACCAATGAATCCCAGGCAGATGCATTTCATAAATGTCCTGGTGGTCGCATATGGTCGCATAGATGGGCAACAATCTAACAAAAACTCCCATGTGGGTTCTATAAAATGCATGGTTTCTTAGAATGGTGGGAAATACCTGGAAATCAACCAGCAAAGGCATTTTACAAATACCGAGAAAGATAAAGAAACAGCAGGGAGGGCGGCCACATTAGAAAGACACAATGGGCTTATATGAGATGGTGGGTGTAAAGTTTATAAGCACAAAACTAGCACTAAAAACACTAAAAACAAATTAGCATAATCTATCATCCATACATGATGGCAGATTTTTTATAAAAATGCCTGGCCATACAAAAGAATTCCCAAAATAAATATATTTTTTTTTGAAATTGTTTTCGTTTATGAGAAGGTAGTTGGAGGGGGCATTTTGTAACACCAAACGAGTGGCATTCTGTAAAGGAACAATCATGGGGGATACATAATGTAGGATTCATTGATTTGTCATAGATCATTGCCAATCAGCTGCCTTTGCAGCTGCTGCAGCTGCCCAAAAACGCTGAGGACCTCAGCGATGGCCGAAATATCCATGTCCTTAGATAGACCGATGCTGATGGCCGACAAAGGTTACCACATATAGACGGATGTTCAAATCATCAACCATGGTGAACCAAGGATTGGAAACCTGCATCTGTTTATTTATTTCAAAATGTTTCAAACACCCCCGCGCATTTCCTCAGGCCAAGCATAGTTACACTATGTTACACTCCCTAGAACAGACGTGTTCTGCATTACCATTACCAATGTCAGGGGGAATGCGTTGTAGTTTTGTATTGGTACTGGCGAACGGTGGCAGCTAACATGTCCTGATGTGGAAATTGGAAACTATGAAACTGAAAATTAGCATCTCTCAAGTTTTGTTTTTTCCCGTCGCCATCGGTTTTATGCTTAACAATCCTATGGTTCTATGGCGTCTGGGTTGCACAATGAAATTGGGGACACAATGGGGATATGTTAGCCTTGCCGGCGCCCTTTCAAAAGCAACACACGGGTCTTTTATATTTCATCGGGTTTGCATGTGTGTGTGTGTGTGCGTCCGCTCCGCGGGGTCCTTTCTTAAAATCAAGAGACCCTCACCTGGCACCTGGGGGAACAAACATCTAGGGAAAGTGGCGATGTGAGGGTGAACAATTTAATGAAAGACCCTCCCTTGTGACTCATGACCTTACCGATTCTTTTTGCGGCTGCGGCTGTGGGCATTTTGCCCTCGACATACGTTACAGGACCAAAATGGACCAAGCATAGGCCTTGCTTCACCGCATCCCCTTGAAACAGGAACCCAAGCCAGTGCTGCCCTTGTGCTGCCCAGTTTCGTCGATGTCTAGAGAGAGCTCCTGACACGACATTCATGTGAAGGCATGTGTATCAGCCGCACTCAAGAAGCCAAGGATGTGAAGGGCATATGAAAAATCATCAAAAATGTAAGGTCGGTTGGTAGGCGTCGTTTTAATAAACTCACCAAAGTCTCAACAAGCAAACCTTGTGCAAACCCGTGCCAACACTCTGACTCTCACATTGGGCACGTCGGCAGACATTTTTTTTGTCACAGGTCACAAACCTATCAAACGTTGTGGCAAGCCGCGACTTCATCAGAATTAGACACTGAAGGAAGGCTTTGGACGCTGAAGCCATGTTAAGCTTTGGCCCCTGAGAGCATGGACTTCGCTTGGTCCAGGGAATCCATTTCATCTGAACGAGCTGATTGCCTGGCATCAAACTGTTGCATGAGGGTGTCACACTGGTTGTGTAACTCCCCGGTGAGCGTGGCGAGTTCCTCTAGCTCCGTCGTCAAACCCTCCTTAGCCTGACGTGCCTCCACCAAAGAAGCCTCAGTTGCACCCTTCTCCCCTGCCTTGGTTGTCATCTCCTTCTTCTTGGTCTCAATGGATGCAGTGGTTGTCTTGGCAAAGGCCTCGTAATCTTCTTGAGCAGAAGTCTCTGCATGGGTTGCCTCAACTTCCATAGCTTTTGCATCAGCAATGAGGTGCTGAAGCATGCTGATGACACCAAAGCTGGCGGATTGCTCTTTGTAGTCCTTGAACTCAGGCTCACCTGCTTTGCTTTTCTTGGATTGAATGAATGCAGGCGCCTCTTTGACGTAGAACTTCTTCAAGGAAGCACTCGCTTCCTGCAAGAGCTTCTGGGTCTGCCGTTGCTCCATGACCACGCCCTGGAACTCCTTGTTTTCCTTCTCGCGATTCTGGCCGGCCACTTGCGTTTGCTTGTTCATTTCGGCTACCTCGTCCTCTAGAGACTTGATGTCAGCACCGAGTTGTGCAACCTTGCTCTGGAGGGCTTCCAGCTCTGCCAGCTTCTGCTGTTCAGAGTGAGTCTTGTCCTGTGTCTCCAGTTTTTTTTTCTGCAGCTCATCGACACACCAATCCTTCTGCTCAACTTCAGCAGCCTGCTGCTTCTTCAGGTCGGCCTTCATTTCATCAATGGCCTTCTTCACCTTTTCAAAGTTGTCCAACTTCATGGTCAAGGCCAAGGTGGTCAGGCGGGAGTCCAATTTCCTCCCAGCAGCAGCCAACACAGCTGCAGCACGGTCTTGGCGATTGTCGTGGGAAGACACCTGCAAAAAGGAGAAGGTCTTGCCGAAAACATCATGCGCCTCATCTGCAGTCAAGACCTCAATGGTCTTGCTGACCGCAGCTTGCTCCTCAGATCGCAACTTGCTGCGCTTGTCGTACTCCGTGTCCATGACCGCACACTTCTCCTTGACCTCGGTACTGACAGCGCCATCTGCTTCCAAGGCGGCAGTGGTGTCTCTGATGCCTTGCTTGCTCTGCTCCTTCTCCAAGTCTGCTGATGCTTTCTGCTCCTTCTTGGCCTCCAACTGTTTCTTGCCAGCCTGAATTTCCTCAGTCTTGGCTTTGACCAGGCCTTCATGAGCCTTCTTGTCCTCAGTCTCCTGCTTTTTGAGATCTGACAGCTGTACTTCAAAGCTGTCCTTGAGACCGGAAAGCACACCGGCAACCCCTCCAGGAGCTTCCCGGGAAGTCTGCAAGAACTGGGATTTCAATTTGGGATTCAACAATGATTCCACCTTGCTGCGTTGTGCCTCGGTCAACAAACGTTCATGTTTTGAGAGGACACTCTTCAGCTGTGTCAAGGCATTGGCCACTCTTCCCTTGGAGGTCTGCAGAAATGAGGATTGGTTGGTGCCAATCACATCAAGCGCCTTGTCCACGGAAGTCGCGGACTGGGTGAGGTCTTTCTCATCAGCTGCGAACTCAGTCACTTGCTTGGCGCGCAAGGCCTCAGACGCCTCCAAGGCCTTTTCGTTGCTGGACACCTCATCCTCAGTATGAGTGATCTCTGAAGTCAAGCGGGAGCTGGTGGCGGTCAACTCATCAACACGAGCCTCCAAGGCTTTCACGTGGTTCTGCGCTTCTTCAATGCTCTTGGCCTTTTCATCTCCGTTGCTTTTGCACCAACACTGCATCTTCTCATACATGTCTTCATCCTCTTTGGCCTCCTTTTCCAAATTGGTTTGCATGTCTTTCAGCAGGTTCACCACTTTGGTGACCGGCCGGGTTTCCGATTCCATGGCCAAGAAGCCATGTACAACTGCGAACAAACACAGGACGCGGAACATCTCTTCGACGGGATTCAACCGCCCCTGGCTGTGCTACAATTCTTCCTAGGGAAGTCGCGGACACATTGGAACTTGAGCCCCAATATCTATCAGAATCGCACAGGTTGAGGCTCTCTGGAAGGTCTCTCAGGTTCCATGGACCGTGCTGCGTGGTGACATGTTTATACACGGGGCAATGATGAACACATGAATTTTGTAGAGAAATTGGCGTGCTACAGACAGCGAAGAAAAGCAGAAAAGAGAAGAGAACAGTAGAGCAGAGCAGGGCAGAATAGCGTAAGGTAGCGAAGAAACGAGAAGATCAGAGAAGAACAGATTAGGGCAGGGTTAGAGTAGCGAACAGGAGAGAAGAGTATAGTATGGCAAGGTAACGAAAGGCAGAGCAGAGAAAAGGAGAGTGGAGAAGGGTCGCGTAGACAAGAACAAAGCAGAGAAGAGCACATAGAAAAGCAAAATAGAGAAGAGGAGGGTAGAGAGGAGCAATGGAGAAGAGTATATAGGGTAGAGTATTGTGGAGTAGAGAAAAAGCAGAGCAGAGCAGAACAGAGCAGAGTGAGGTAGGGAAGACAAGAGAAGAGAAGAGTAGATGGGCAAGGCAGAGTAGCAGAGTGGAGCAGAGTAGAGTAGAGTAGAGTAGAGTGGAGTGGAGTGGAGTGGAGTAGAGTAGGTTATGGCAGAGAAGAGCCGAGCAAGGAAAGGAAAGTAGACAAGGGGAGGATAGAGAAGAGGAGAGCAGAGCAAAGGAGAAGAGGAGGACCCGAGCAGACCAGAGGAGTAGTAGAAAATAGAGCAGGGTAGAAGTAAAGAAGACTAGAGCAGATCAGGACAGGATAGAAAAGAGCCGAGCAGAGAAGAACAGATTAGGGCAGCGTAAAGTAGAGAAGAGCAGAGCAGAGAAAAGGATAGCAGAGAAGGGTGGAGTAGAGAAAAGGAGACTGAGAAGGGGAGGGTAGAGTCGAGCAGGGTAGAGAACGAGAGACGGAGAGAGTAGAGAAGAGGAGAGCAGTAGAGCTGAGTAGGGCAGACTAGGGCAGAGTAGGGCCCAGAAGGGCAGGGAAGGGCAGAGAATGGGAATGGAGAATGGGAATGGAGAATGGGAATGGAGAAGGGGAATGGAGAAGACGAGATTTGAATTGAGGAGAGAAGAACATAGAAGAGTGGAGCAGAGTAATTAGAAAAAAAGAAGGTAGAGAAGAGGAGCGTAGCGTTAGAGTAACAGAATAATGACGGGAGAGGACGGCAAAGTAGAGTAAGCGTAGGGTTGAGCAAAGAAGACGAGACGAGGGAACAGAAGAGAAGAGCGCAAGAGAGAAGAAAAAAACAGAAGCAGTCACTTTACGCATTTTGGAGGGCGTCTCACACGAAAGGTGCGTCCTTATCTCTTCAACTTCAACTCGCAGGTTTTTGGAGCAGGCTTCGCACGAAACCTTTACTTTCATAATCTTTCATAATGACTTAAACTTGCAGTTTTTGAGGAAAGTCTCGCAGTATCTCGCAGTAAATGTGTTCTTGGAGAGATATTATGATAGCAGTTGCGCGAAATCTTATGCTTCCCAAGGCAAGAAGTTGCAAGAAGTATCAAAAAGTGCCTCCAAAGATCAGTGGGTAAGGTCGGCCGCGCGACCAGGTCATTCTCGGATCATGGTTGAGCGGCCCCGCGTTGGAACCGAATCTCTCTCTCTTCCTTTTCAACGCGCCACAACGAGAGCGATCCGACACGCACAAAGTAACTAGACGGTTGCGCGAGCACATGTTAGATTTTCACAAAACCTGTTGCCGCATCATGCAACATAAACATAAGTCAAAAACGAGTTTTACCTACTATATAGGTCTCAGCCACTTTTTTGTCGAAGTCTACAAAATGTATTGTGCCTCGAGGAATCTGAAGCCGCCCCTGCCACATGGAATCATTGTCATGTCCCAAAACAAATTTGACGACGGTTTCACAATACGCGATTGTCTATCTACCCTTTGAAAACGTCGTCCAAGTTCACCAAATACTGTGCCTGCTCTGAAAAATGACCTCCAGTACCACCTCTCATTTCGTTCCACGCCTGCCGCCTGCCAACGTTTTAGCAACGTCCAAAAAGTGCCACGCCTGCCACGTGGATGAAAAAGTGTTTGCTGTCCTGCGAAAATCCGAATAGAAACAGCTTGGAACGGCAAAACATGGCAAAACCACTTGTTACGCAAAACGACGTTTCAGACCCCCAAATGTTGCGAAAGTGCAACGTCTGCCCCACGAAATGGACTTAGGTCAAAAAAACGAGCACGGCGCACTAGTAAAACGAAACTTTTTTCCATCCAAAACGGAAGATAAAGGAACTTTATTGTGCTGCAAGAGTCATCAAAAATGGCGCAGACATGCGCAGACCTATGATACCACCTCAAATGAACACCGGGCCTTAACACCTACAAGTACCATAAGAACCCCTTAGTGTGGCTAGGCTGTTTGGGGAAAAAAGCGGTCGTTTGGGAATGTTTTCACTTTCTATGATGTCAATATAGTCAATATAGTCAATAGATCACAAGATCATTTTCGGTAAATCAGGAGGCCAGCAAAATCAACAAACAGTAATGAGAAGATCAGTCGACAGTAGACACAGCAAGCGCATCAAAACGCTAGTTCAGGAGATCGGTGGACGGTAGACGAGAAGATCGGGAAACAGTAGCTCTGCCCATCAAAGGCCAGTAGAAAAGTAGATCGGTAAATCAATAAGCGGTAGATCTGAAACCGTACACGAAGAGATCAACAGGCAAGGAGAACAGCAAATCAGCAGGTCAGGCCATGAGGAGACTAGTAGCTCAGTAGATCTGAGGAGAAGATATTGGAGAAGCAAATAAGTATGACAGTAGATCATAAATCAATGGGATCAGGAGATCACTACATCAGCAAACAGTAGACTGCACCAAAGCATCTCACAGAGTCATTCAGTCAGTCAGTGAGAATCAATCGGTTGGTGGGCCAATCAGTCGGTTAGTGAGCCAATCAGCCCTCCGTTCCTTCATCCCTTTGCTTCTTGTCGATCACATCACATCACGTGGTCAATCCAACTTTGACACTGACTGCAAATACAGGAACGCTTCCTGTAGGTGCTGTTGCTGTGGCGCATTCATAATATTTCATAATCATATTTATGAAACTTCTGCGACGCTCCATGCAGGACTGGTATCTACATAACACTACACTACACAGTATGCACTATAATGTTGTCTAGCCAATAGTGATATCTTGTCATTAGTAGAAACATTTTTCCGAAACTCCAATTTTTCTCCAATACTAAAAGTCAATTAGCTCCATTTACTTTTAGTATTGCCAAAAGAGTCATGTTCAGACCTTGTCCAGAGGGCATGGCCAATAGTGGACCCAACATGGCAATAGTGGAAACTTTTTTCCCAACTCCATTTTTTTTCCAATACTAAAAGTCAATTGGCTCCATTTACTTTTAGTATTGCCAAAAGAGTCAAGTAAAGCAAATCCTTTTCAAAGCAGCCTTCACTTTTGATTAGCAAAAGCTTAGGTTCCAGAAATCTGATCCAATTACCAAACAGCTGATTTCCTTATAAAACCCTTATTAAAAAAAAGCAAGAAAACAGGTCCACAAAGGGTACCCCCTTCGCAAGCCCCAGAATAGCAATAACAAACCTGCACCAGGCATGGCAATAGTGGAAACTTTTTTCCGCAACTCCAATTTTGTTGTCCTCCTTCTCCTTCTCCTTCTTCTCCTTCTTCTCCTCCTCCTCCTCGTCCTCCTCCTTCGCCTCCATCCCAGCCATAAGGTTCCAAAAATTTACTATTGGAATGCTGACCCCCCCCTGACTTTTTTACCAAAATTATTTTATTTAGGGGGGGTTACTATTATGCAGCAAACATATACAGTTTAAAAAATATCAATATATTTATCAATATTTATCAATATTTCAAAACGAATGATGCCAAAGTGCATGAGCTCGGCCCGACGCCTTGGAGAGCGGCAGGCCATGACGGTTCAGCGCCAACACACATGCCGCGAAGCTCGGTGGTGCCACCGAAGCCAAGCTGAAGTCAATCTGCGCTGCTGCGGCAGTGGCAAAGCAAATGTGTAGTTCTGGTGGGGCTTTCATAGCATCGAACATTGCGCGGCAAAGTCGGGACATCTCGAAAGGAATTATATACATTTTATATCATTTTATATACTAGGGAATGAATGGGAATGGTACTTTTTCATCCATCTCTGGTTCTTCATGTTGCAAACAAACACACTGCCACACACTGTGCATCGACAGAAATCTCTCTCTACTCTACCACGACTGTGGCCGCGCAACAAAACAGTTGAGTTGACATGGCTGCACTCAAGCACAGCTGTGTCTCCTGAAAGAACACATTGTTCAAAGCCGAGGGGATCCTGACCTCCCCTGAGCTAAACAGCTCGTCCTGAGAAGAGTCAACGGGGTGAACATTCAGTGATCAATCATGCATGTTGAATCTTCTGAGATGACAGTCAGGGAACATGACCTCTTACACCTGGTGTGCTTCAAGCCAATAAAGTTTGTTGAAGGGAGATTGCCTGGCGCACTCTTGGGCATAAGAACCCAAAACAGCAACAACCTGACTCTTAAGGCATCCCAAGCCCTGTCCTCTCGCGTCTGTTTGGAACTGTATGATAGCATGTACTATACTGTACACCTCGTCACCAAGACTACTATAATAGTCACTATTTATGTTTATGATGCTTGCACGAATGTATGCCTGGACAACACGCACTTTGTCTGAGATGGTGTCATTGAAAGTGACAACAACGGGGCTCTCAAATAAGAACCAATCCCAAACAATCACATCTTCATCAAACATATCAAGCATCATCAACTAATATATAATTGTCGAACCAGCAAACGCTTTCCTACACCAGGTCCTGCTCTGCAATGTCAACCTCGTTCTCTGCCCCGGCTGCAGAGGGCTGAGATTCACAGGGCGAAGGCCACAGTCCAGACTGGTAACCCAGTATGCCTACTGAGGCAAGGTACTCCAAATCCATTGCTAACCATCGCCCATTTTCATCACAACGAATCTTTCAGAACTTCTGCATGTTTCTTCCTTTGAGCTCGCCTTGCAGCCACCTGGAGATAGCTGAACTTTTCTATAAAAGACTCTGAAGCAATACCTTCTGACTCAAACAATCTTGCCCTTTTGTTGTCCAACACAATTCCGCCCATGCCATGCCAGCAGGACATCTGATGCAGTGAGTCTTACGTCGTCTGTTCTGTGTTCTTCCATGTTCTTCCCCATTGAAACTTCAGATCTAATCACGACATATCCCGACAAATCCAACATGAACGCAGTCCAAGGTCTGACACTCCGTCTTCAGATGTCTTGAGCCTTGAGGCCACTGAGCCCACAGCACCTCAATCGATCTCGATATATCTCGATAGTCTTAAATGAACCGTTCATAATTTTTGAACCTAAATTGCAACATATTGATACATATTGCAAACTTCGCATTCCCTTGGCAGCTGTGGGGAGGCATCAGCGAAATAAAATGAAATAAAAACAAAGAAATCTGATGATATCTGTGCAGTTCAGGACCTAGTTTAGGACATACACTTTGATACACTTTGCATTTGCTTCTTGTGACCTGGCACACGCTCCCAGCCTTTGTGGCTGTTTCCCAGTTGCAGTCTGTTTGATAAACCATTCCAGCACAAAAACTTGTTGAAAAGGGGAAGCCAATAAAAGCACGTTCACTTAGAATGACTTAGACAACATTAGACAACAGAATCTGGTCATGAGGAAGCTAGAGCAGCCCTCCTCCCGAAACAGCACTGCAGCGCAACGTTTTACCCACAAACGCCTCCAACTACACTTGGTTTGGCCATGCTTGGCCATTCTTGGCCATGCTTGGCCATTTGGCCATGGCCAGCGCTGAAGTTGAGGGCCCGCGGGCGGAGCGGCGTGCCAGAGATTGGGAACTCTTTGCACAGTCTTCCACTCAACTGAGGCTGGTGGAATCAGGAAAATAACATGACGTTGTTTGACTTGCAGTGATCCTCGCCAACTCACATATTCTAGCATTCTTTCCGCACTTTTTTCTCACACATATTCCAGCGTTTCATTTGACATTCGATCTGACATATATATTCAACGTATTCTGACAGTTCTATCTGACATATTCTGACATGGCATCTGGCATTCTAGGTGACATTTTCTCTGACATTCAAGTTGACAGTATTTAACATGTGTGGAAGGATTTCATCTGAGCCGTTGCCAAAACATGCCAAAACCCTCATAGATTTGGTTCTATTCGCTCTTCTCTTTCGCCATCCATTTAGCGAAACTTTTGCGGTGTTGATGTTTCTTTTGCATCTTTTGCGGCATCCTTTCATGAGCTTTCGCGGAAAACTCCTGACTGAAAAGAAACCCTTGTTTTCCGTATGGATCATGTTGAAAGGTTTGTTCCCAAGCTTTCTTTCAATGGGCAGGAATTGTAACTGTGGCAACACGTGCGCCGAAATTTCATTTCTGACATGAGCTAGTTACCGTAATGGACAGTAGTATTCGAGGCATCTTTATTTTTGGAAATTGAGCTGGGGCATGGAAAAACGATAATACAGTATGATAATACACTCTTCAAAAAAACGATAACATTCTTATGTTTGATCTTGGTCATCAGTCATCCTTTGTCAGTAGGCATTCAATAGCATTTACCATCTGTTTGAGAGATAGGCCATGCGAATTGCTGTGTGGTGATGGTCTGTTTATGCTGCTGTTTGCGCTGCGCTGCATGCTGAGTAAATTTCAAGTACTGTACGGCCATCAGTCTTTTGCCTCAACTCTTGCTAGTGACAATCCGCCATGCTGGAGAAAGGACAGAACAAGGTTTACCAGAATCATTGTTTTGCAGACTTTTTGATCCAACCAGGTGTCCCAAATTATAACCGGAACGATAACGAAACGATAACCAAAAAATCACATAACCATACATAACCCCCATCGGCCAAACGCTGGCCCATTGCTCGCTAAAAAACTGTTTTTCTTAGCGCATATTGCTCGTCCAAGATGAGCAGCAAGCAAGCGCAAGACGTGGCAGGGCTCAGATATTTCCTGAATGAATTGTTGGAACTGAAGGTGAAAGATGTGAAAATGAAGCTTTCGTGCGAGACTTCACTCAAAAACTGAACGTAGAAGATGTGAAAATGAAGCTTTCGTGCGAGACTTCACTCAAAAACTGAACGTGGAAGATGTGAAAATGAAGCTTTCGTGCGAGACTTCACTCAAAAACTGAACGTGGAAGATATGAAAATGAAGCTTTCGTGCGAGACTTCACTCAAAAACTGAACGTGGAAGATGTGAAAATGAAGCTTTCGTGCGAGACTTCACTCAAAAACTGAACGTGGAAGATGTGAAAATGAAGCTTTCGTGCGAGACTTCACTCAAAAACTGAACGTGGAAGATGTGAAAATGAAGCTTTCGTCAGTTTTGGTGGTGGTGACAGTGCTGGGTGATAGTGGTGGTTGTGATGTGATAGTGATAGTGGTGGTTGTGCTAGTGGTGGCGACAGTTCCATCAAGAAAATGACTTTCCGAGAAAGTGTCTGGAAGTATCTCATCCCTTGCTGGAAAGCCATCAGAATACAATGGAATATACAGGGAATACGAACATGGTTTATCCAAACCCGAAAAACGATAATACACTCTTCAAAATTTGATGACTTGGAGCTATTAAATATTGACCGTGGTTCACATAGGGAAAAGCACGAACATGTGACATGAAGTCCCTTGCGCAGAACTCGTTTGAAAAATCTGGAATCCGCTTGCCAACCTTCCCCTGACCTAAGTTAAAGGGGAAGGGCGATCCCAGCCAATCGAAGCTTTCGCGGGTCTTTCGCAAAGCATTCGGATTTTTTTGGTCACATCCTTGATGATTGGTCGATTTTTGAGCCTTCTTCAAATTTCTATGTTTTCTTGACGTGTCCAATGCAGAATACTGAAAACTACAGAAATTAATATAAAGTTTACAAAAGTTGCCATTTTATCTGGCACGCTTTCTGACATATTACTATACCTGGCATGTCATATTATGTGTATATATATATATGATTATATATATATTATATATGTATCATTTTATGGTATTTTGATGTATATATTTTCGTCTGGTATTATGCTAGCGATAGTGTTCGGGTCTGGCGAGACCCATGCGAGGCCCAGCCAGGCTGCAGAGCTGGCGATGACGTTTGCAACTTGGCGACTTGGCGAGGAGGAGAGGAAGGAGAGGAAGGAGGAGAAAGATGAAGTACATAAAATCATATAAAATCATATAAAATCTAGAGACCCTAAACAATCCCTAAACTGGCAGGTTTAAAATGTTTAAAAAATATTCCAACATCTGGGAGCAAACTCTCAGAAAATATCAGAATATATCAGAATCATCTCTCTTCAATTGGTGTTAGAACTTGCCTGTCAAGGCCCAGACGGAAGTTGTCTAAAGCTGAGGGCGCGAGCGCACTTCTACGCTAAAAGCATCTGAGGGCAAACTTTAGAAACGTACAAACTTTGTACATATGGGGCAACCCTAACCCCCATTGCCCTACCTGAGTCGCATGGTACCTGATGTTGCCTGTTGCTGCACTGCATTTGGTGCAGGACATACAGGACCAAATGTGATCAAACATGGGCCTCGCTTCACCTGCATCCGAAGCCAGCCAGTGCTGCCATGTGTTGCCCAGTTTTCCTCGATGTCTAGACAAGTGAAGATGGAGCTCCTGAATCTCCTGACAGGTTCGTGTAGAATGCATGTGTACCATGTGAAGGGCATATGAGGAAAACACAAACAAAGAAAACAAATCAGTAAAGAACTGTCTAAAGTCTAAAGGTCAGTTGCATGTGAAGATGTGTCGTTACATCGTAGTATATGAGATGTAAAAGTCTGTACAAGCCTAATACTCACCAAAGTCGCCAGAGAAGCCAACCTTATGCAAACATGCGCAAACACTCTGACTCTCACGGTTCGCATTTCGGCCAGTATTTTTTGCATGAGGCACAAGCCTATCAAACGTTGTGGCAAGCCGCAACTTTTTATCAGAATGAGACACTGAAGGAAGGCTTTGGACGCTGAAGCCATCTTAAGCTTTGGCCCCTGAGAGCATGGACTTCGCTTGGTCCAGGGAATCCATTTCATCTGAACGAGCTGATTGCCTGGCATCAAACTGTTGCATGAGGGTGTCACACTGGTTGTGTAACTCCCCGGTGAACGTGGCGAGTTCCTCTAGCTCCGTCGTCAAACCCTCCTTAGCCTGACGTGCCTCCACCAAAGAAGCCTCAGTTGCACCCTTCTCCTCTTCTTTTGTTGTCATCTCTTTCTTCTTGGTCTCAATGGATGCAGTGGTTGTCTTGGCAAAGGCCTCGTAATCTTCTTGAGCAGAAGTCTCTGCATGGGTTGCCTCAACTTCCATAGCTTTTGCATCAGCAATGAGCTGCTGAAGCATACTGATGACACCAAAGCTGGAGGATTGCTCTTTGTAGTCCTTGAACTCAGGCTCACCTGCTTTGCTTTTCTTGGCTTGAATGAATGCAGGCGCCTTGACGTAGAACTTCTTCAAGGAAGCACTCGCTTCCTGCAAGAGCTTCTGGGTCTGCCGTTGCTCCACGACCACGCCCTGGAACTCCTTGTTTTCCTTCTCGCGGTTCTGGCCGGCCACTTGCGTTTGCTTGTTCATTTCGGCTACCTCGTCCTCCAGAGACTTGATGTCGGCACCGAGTTGTGCAACCTTGCTCTGGAGGGCTTCCAGCTCTGCCAGCTTCTGCTGTTCAGAGTGGGTCTTGTCCTGTGTCTCCAGTTTTGTTTTCTGCAGCTCATCGACACACCAATCCTTCTGCTCAACTTCAGCAGCCTGCTGCTTCTTCAGATCAGCCTTCATTTCATCAATGGCCTTCTTCACCTTCTCAAAGCTATCCAACTTCATGGTCAAGGCCAAGGTGGTCAGGCGGGAATCCAATTTCCTCCCAGCAGCAGCCAACACAGCTGCAGCACGGTCTTGGCGATTGTCGTGGGAAGACACCTGCAAAAAGGAGAAGGTCTTGCCGAAAACATCATGCGCCTCATCTGCAGTCAAGACCTCAATGGTCTTGCTGACCGCAGCTTGCTCCTCAGATCGCAACTTGCTGCGCTTGTCGTAGTCCGTGTCCATGACCGCACACTTCTCCTTGACCTCGGTACTGACAGCGCCATCTGCTTCCAAGGCGGCAGTGGTGTCTCTGATGTCTTGCTTGCTCTGCTCCTTCTCCAAGTCTGCTGATGCATTCTGCTCCTTCTTGGCCTCCAACTGTTTCTTGCCAGCCTGAATTTCCTCAGTCTTGGCTTTGACCAGGCCTTCATGAGCCTTCTTGTCCTCAGTCTCCTGCTTTTTGAGATCTGACAGCTGTACTTCAAAGCTGTCCTTGAGACCGGTGAGCAGGCCCTCAACGGCTCCAGGAGTTTCCAGGGAGGTCTGCAAGAATTCCACGTCACTGCGTTGTGCCTTGGTAAACAAACGATCATGTTTTGACAGGGCAATCTTCAGCTGTGTCAGGGCATTGGCCACTCGTCGATTGGAGGTCTGCAGAAACGAGGATTGGCTGGTACCAATCACACCAAGAGCATTGTCCACGGAAGTCGCGGACTGGGTGAGGTCTTTCTCATCAGCGGCGAACTCAGTCACTTGCTTGGCGCGCAAGGCCTCAGACGCCTCCAAGGCCTTTTCGTTGCTGGACACCTCATCCTCAGTATGAGTGATCTCTGAAGTCAAGCGCGAGCTGGTGGCGGTCAACTCATCAACACGAGCCTCCAAGGCTTTCACATGGTTCTGCGCTTCTTCAATGCTCTTGGCCTTTTCATCTCCGTTGCTTTTGCACCAACACTGCATCTTCTCATACGTGTCTTCATCCTCTTTGGCCTCCTTTTCCAAATTGGTTTGCATGTCTTTCAGCAGGTTCACCACTTTGGTGACCGGCCGGGTCTCCGTCTCCATGGCCAAGAAGCCATGTACGACTGCGAACAAACACAGGACGCGGATCATCTCTTCGACCGGATTCAACCGCCCCTGGCTGTGCTACAATTCTTCCTAGGAAAGTCACGGATGTAATGGAACTTGAGCCCCAAAATCTAGCAGAATCGCACAATATCGCACAGGTTGACACTCTCCTGTAGGTTTCCTATGATCCATCGACCGTGCCGTGCTGACATTCTTATACACATGACAATGGCTTTGTGATATTGTGGAATAACTATTCCGAAAAGTAGAACTAAATTGAACCATTTATGCCATTTTATACCTGCATCCCCATGGTTAATATTCAAGCAACTACATGATCAAGTTGTGCATGAGCTCGGCCCGATGCCTTGGCGACTGGCAGGCCATGGCAGACCATGACGGTTCATGGCCAACAGACATGCCGCGAAGCATCGCGAAGCTAGGTGGCACCACCGAAGCCAAGCTGAAGTCGATCTGCAGCTTTGATCATTCTCCAAACGCATCCAAACGACATTGCTGTAGCATGCTGTAGCCGTCTCCCCGGGAAGAACAGACAAAAACAGCAGTCAGAGATGTCAGAGTCAGAAATGAAGATACTGAAGCAGTGTGAAGCAGCACGAGTCTTTCACAGCTTTCTGAATTATCTTGCTGTTGTCTGAGGTGTGGCATGTCGCGGCATGTCTGACAAAGTGTGACTTGAAAATCCCGAGGTCCCAATGCGCATAATCTTGAGCTTGAACCAACGCAACCATGTCATGGTGTTAGCAACTGCACAAGTTCGCATTCCACTGCCAGCAGCTGAGGGGAGACACCGGCAAATCAAAAACAAACAAATCCGTTTTGGAACTATAGTTTAGGGTGACATACGTTTTGCATAACTTTGCCTTTGCTTCTTGTGACCTGGTACACGCTCCTAGCCGCTGCCGTTGTGATGGTTTCCCGGGATTCCCGGTCGCAGTCCGTTTGACAAACCATTCCAGACAGTTCCAGTAGGGAACTCAATAAAATGGGGAAACAGCAGTGCAGCGCAACGTTTTACCCACAAACGCCTCCAACTACACTTGGTTTGGCCATGCTTGGCCATGCTTGGCCATGCTTGGCCATGCTTGGCCATGCTTGGCCATTCTTGGCCATTTGGCCATTTGGCCATTTGGCCATGGCCAGCGCTGAAGTTGAGGGCCCGCGGGCGGAGCGGCGTGCCAGAGATTGGGAACTCTTTTCGAAGTCCAGTCAACTGAGGCTGGTGGAGCTTGGAAAACAACATAACACGACAGCACAATTTCTGAAGTTGTCTGCAACCACAAGAGCCGTGCACTTAACGAGTACAGTACAGCATATTATGTTTTTGTGATGGTCATCAGTCATCCAAAAGTATCCCAAAGTACTCGTTATTTTATTTTTTATTCATGTGATTCAAACTGATTCTCAACTTGCAGCCTTCTCCCAAACGGCACTTTTTGATGCTTTGGTAGTAACAAACCTGTTTTATGGCCAATGCATGCCAACCGTTGTTTACTGATGCCAACATCTGAGGGCAAAGCATATGTCAGAAGATATCATAAGAATTCAAAAGATATCAGAAGTATCCCGTCTTCGATTGATGTCGGAACCTGCCTTGCAAAGGCACAAATGGAAGTTGTCTGAAGTTAT
>CAMXCT020004714.1:0-30967 GCA_947184155.2 Cladocopium goreaui
TATCTCTCTATCTTATCTATCTATCGTATCTATCTATCTATCTTATCTATCTATCTGTCTGTCTATCTATCTATCTATCTATCTGTCTATTTATCTGTCTATCTATCCATCTATCATCATCTATCTATCTATCTGTCTATCTATCTGTCTATCCATCTATCTATCTATCTATCTGTCTATCTATCTATCCATCTATCTATCTGTCTATCTATCTGTCTTATCTATCTTATCTATCTTATCTATCTTCTCTATCTTATCTATCTTATCTATCTTATCTATCTTATCTATCTTATCTATCTTATCTATCTTATCTATCTTATCTATCTTATCTATCTTATCTATCTTATCTTTATCTATCTTATCTATCTTATCTATCTTATCTATCTTATCTATCTTATCTATCTTATCTATCTTATCTATCTTATCTATCTTATCTATCTTATCTATCTTATCTATCTTATCTATCTTATCTATCTTACCTATCTTATCTATCTTATCTATCTTATCTATCTTATCTATCTTATCTATCTTATCTATCTTATCTATCTTATCTATCTTATCTATCTTATCTATCTTATCTATCTTATCTATCTTATCCTCTCTATCCTCTCTATCCTCTCTATCCTCTCTATCCTCTCTATCCTCTCTATCCTCTCTATCCTCTCTATCCTATCTATCCTATCCTATCTATCCTACCTATCCTATCTATCCTATCTATCCTATCTATCCTATCTATCGGATCTATCGGATCTATCGGATCTATCGGATCTATCCGATCTATCCGATCTATCCGATCTATCCGATCTATCCGATCTATCCGCTCTTTCGATCTATCCGATCTATCCGATCTATCCGATCTATCCGATCTATCCGATCTATCCTATCCGCTCTTTTGATCTATCCGATCTATCCGATCTATCCGATCTATCCGATCTATCCGATCTATCCGATCTATCCTATCTATCCTATCTATCCTACCTATCCTACCTATCCTACCTATCCTATCTATCCTATCTGTCCTATCTATTCTATCCTATCTATCCTATCTATTGTATCCTATCTATCCTATCTATCCTATCTATCCTGTCTATCCTGTCTATCCTGTCTATCCTATCTATCCTATCTATCCTATCTATCCTGTCTATCCTATCTATCCTATCTATCCTATCCATCCTATCTATCTATCCATCTATCCATCTATCCATCTATCCATCTATCTATCTATCTATCTATCTATGTATCTATCCATCCATCCATCCATCTATCCTATCTATTCTATCCTATCTATCCTATCTATCCCATCTACCCTATCTACCCTATCTATCCTATCTACCCTATCTAACCTATAGCTAGTATCCCAGATGCCCCAGTTGATATTATCGCTCTGCACACATTCATCACATAAATTCCATAATAGCATCATGCATACATCACACATACATCACACATACATCACACATACATCACACATACATCATAGCAGAATTTCACAGCATAATTTTCATACATATCATTTCAGCACAATTTTTTCATAATATTTCATCACATTTTATCACATTATACCATCACAAACCATTTCACAACAGGTAATACAATAACACACCACAAATAAAAAATAGAAAAATAACAACATAATGTTAATAGAATATTTCTATTGAAAATATGGGCTAAGGTCTTTTAAAGTGTTATGGTCTAACTGTCTTCCATATCTTTCGTAGTGTTTCTATTCTAGCTTCATCATCTTTCATATATTCATTCATTTCTTTTTGCTTTGTTTCTTCTTACTCTTTTCTCTTCTTGTTATTGATATGCTTATGAGTTTTTAAGTGTTTTGGCAGCTTGCATCGTTTGACTTTGCATAGGCAAATATCACAGAATACTTCCTTTTGAGAATACATTTTTTGAAACTCTTTACTTTTGTCTAAGCATTTTATGCACGGTTCATTCATTCCATTGAATTCTTCGCCTGTTTTACATACCTTACAGTTTGTGCATTTTCTTTCTTCCATACACTATTACACATTATGCCTTTAGGACTAAATCATCATATTTCATACTAATTTATTATGAACCATTATTGTTGAAAATAATGGTCAGGCAACAGGTCTTCAAATATATAATCAAAAAATATCAATATAATCTATTTCAATCTAATTAATTTTATTTTCACCTGTTACAGAATAAATATATTAAAAATAAACAAATCAATAAGCACCTTTTTATGTTTTGTAGTGTAGTATGCAAACGCACAGTATTTGTTTGCTCCAAACTCATTCAAGACTTCTTTATTTTGTCCTTGCTCAATAAATGCCCATCAATTGCATCAAACAAGTCTCTACATTGTTTTACAAATGCTTTGTATGGTTTAATTTTATCTGTTCCTCCAAATTTTTTAATTAAATTTTCATTGCTAACGAATTTATCAATTTCTTTTTCAAATCACTTTTTACCAGTCTTGTAGTAAAAACAAACTTGAAACCTCTGCTGATGCTTCATAAAGAATTTCAGTTACACCTGAAATTTTGTATATCCTTTATCCTTATTCTTTTCAACAAAGAACTTTTCAAGGTCTCTGGTTATACAGCACTGATTGCAATATACATTTTACTCCCTTATCATATCACAAACATTTGCTGGTAATACATTGTAAAATGTAAAACTTACATCCCTCCTTTTACCCTTACAACACTCACACTTACTATAGTTGAACAACATTTCACTATATTTATTATATCAATACTCCTTTAAATATATTTCCTATAAATGGTAGTTTAAACTTTTACCAACTCATGCCTCGTTAAAGGTCCATTGTATCCTGCTAATGTGTAATATTTTTGATTTAATTTTGTATCAAGTGCTTCTACAGTATATTCACCTTTCAAAAAATGATTTGTTCTTTCTTTCTCTGTTATTGTTCTTTCTTCTGATTTTTACTTTGCCTCCTACATTCAACTCAGGGTAGAGTTTCTGTTTCTTTGCATTTATTGAAACATTTATTCTTGATTTAAACTCATTGTCTTTGTCTCTTGCTTTGTTTGGTGTTTGTCCTATACTTGAGTGAACATCTTTGGAATTGTATGTCATCATAATTTCATCTATGTGGTCTATCCATTGTATATTAGTCTTTTTTTTCATAGGTGCGTATAAAACGTTCTGCAAAAGCTGGATGTCCTCTAGTCCTGTAAAGTTCAATATTTTAACCTTCAACAAACTCTTGAAATTCACTACTTGCTATAGCTTTCTCATCATCAGTATATATGATTTTTGGATTTTTTTGCATCTTCTGTAATGCCAAATTTGTTCCTTTGATGGCACTACCCTTTTTCTTTTCTCCTTACCGGATCAAGCACTGCAAATTTACTTAGAACATCAATGCATTCCAATCCTCCTCGAAACTTTTGTTTTACCTTTAAGTCCTTTTTTGAAATAAAGAATATATCAACTTGATAAGTATGGTTATTGTGAGGTGCAACAAAGGAGTTGTAGCCCCTTGGATTTTTTTTTTTAAATCTCTACATTCTGTTTAAAGAATTCTTCAGCATCTTTCACTGATATGCTCTTATCCTTCTCTCTTGCATCTTTTAAAGTTGTAGCTTTAGAGCCAAAACCTGATTCATTATAATATATGTTTCCTATAATCTCTTGCTTAGAATCCATTATTATATATATATTAAGATAATTATTATTGAAAAAAACAACAACAATCAGTGAATACAACAATTACAATACTTACACCGAGCCTCAACGTTCTCTATATGATGGCTGAGTTCATTATCTATTCTCTGAAAGGTGAAATTTGTTGATAATTTACCTGCCTTCATTTCAATATAAAATTTTACTCCACAGTGGGCACAACAACCATGAACATGTTTTAAACACAATTCTTCATCAACATAGTTTTCTAAATCAATCTCTCTATCTGCTACTTTATCCTGCTTCTTGTATCCTTCAATCTTGTTCTTGAAGTATCCTATTACTAAATTCTTTTTCATCTCTTCATCTGCCTGTTCATTCTTGAAAGAATAGACATTGTTAAAATCCCTTGCCCTTGTATGGCGCACCACAGCCACTCTCTGCCTACTAGATAGGATTTTTGCCATTCATGTATTGTAATGTTTCCCCTTATTGATGTTCCCTGTCTGCTATGGCATGTGGAGCAGTAAACATATCTAAAATGATTGTCTATGATACTTTCATTTACTGTTCTTACATGTGCTTTATCCTTGATGTCCTGTATTGTTATCATATTACCTTCTACTTTTGTAATCAACCATCTTATATTAACATTAAATTTACCCTTATCATCTTTCCTATACAATCTGCATATCAGCATCTCTCCTACTTCATACTTATCTTTCTTTCCTAATCTTCTTCTCACTTCAGTTGATACCGCTTGACATCTTCTATTTGTACATGCTATGGACCCCAGCGGGGATATCTGGTTTTGTTGATACCCATCCTATTATCCATTATCATCAATGTTCACTTTCATCTATATACTACAATTCCATCCTCCTTCTAATGAACAACCAACAAAAAGACGTGTTCATGATTGTGGATTGTTTTGTAAGATGATATGACCGCGAGCACAGGAGCAGAAAGCAAGGGCAGTGTTTGAAGAGCTGCGCGCGCACCAGCCAGCACAGCAGCTGGTGGGGCCCTTCAGTCGGTTATTTTTTTTTCGTTCCACTCATCCATTCATGAACGCATGCATTTGTTCACAGACACAGACAGAGGCACAGACACACATTCGTTCTTTCACAAACAGACACGTGATCATATACGCAGGCATGCATATTCATGTACGTTTGAATTAGGTTGTTGTTCTCTTCACTGAGTCTTTTAAGATAAAATCATCCAAATTCAGTCGCAATCAGTTTCTTTTGGGCTTCAAGAT
Organism: Cladocopium goreaui; assembly: GCA_947184155.2. Classification (NCBI taxonomy): domain Eukaryota; class Dinophyceae; order Suessiales; family Symbiodiniaceae; genus Cladocopium; species Cladocopium goreaui. Next base: position 4,898 of record CAMXCT020004714.1, read on the forward strand.
TTTTGGAAAAGGATACAGTGGGATTCACTTTTGCTGACAGGTGTGGAGGCTTGCAGCTGGTCGGGCACCCGAAGAAAATGGAATTGCTGAAATGTGTCTGTGTTTCTTCACAGCAACGCTTCGTGCTTTGACTGGTGGTGCTGACTTCGGAAAGTTGCAGGCCCACGTGTTTTTTGGCTCCAGGAACCAAGCGTGTGAACCACCTAAAACGCGAATCATCTACAGTTAGTGTTACAGTAAATAGTTTGCAAATTCACTTCCCCAATGAGCACTGAGCACTGGTTGCAAAAACAAAACACAACTTTGGTCCGTCTTTGGATTTGGTAGTTGGTTGCTATCACGTTGCTGTCCAGGACTTTCCCTTTTTGCAAGCAGGTGGCCGACGACTCTGGGAAAGTAGAAACCACATGTTGTGAAAACCGCGTGGTCAATGCCCAGTTTTTGCCAATCCTTTTTCACCAACAAATCAAACAACGGTTTTGTAGGGCTCATTCTTTCAAGTGTACCATGTCACCAGCTGACAGGTTTAAAACATGGGAAATGTAAAGGTATATTCAAACATTGTTTTGACTTCTGTTGGGACTGTTGCACCAGCACAACGCACAAACCAATTTTTCGGACTTCACCCACGACTATGTGCGTTCCTGTGGATTTAAACTAAATGTTCAATATTTGAACCTGCATTGGTTTACCTGGAGGAGATGTCTGATGCTCACAAGTACAACTTTGTATGTGTGGGGACTGAGAGTGATGATGCCTGCATGCAAACGGATGGCGAAGGTGGTCCTTTTAGCAATTGCATCCACTTGATTTTCGCTGTGTTTCTGCTTTAAGAACTTAGGTGAGCATGTGGAGGAAACATCCCAGATGACGAAGGACAGACTAAATTGTGGGAACCCAGAGAAGGGCACAGTTCAGACAAAGTGCGCCAGGAGTTTCTCCTCACAGTTTATAGCAAGGGCCATGGCATCCCCAATGAGTTGTCGCTGTGCCCTGCATTTTAATCTGTTCAAACTTGGCCGACACGAATGGTTTGAATCATTTGCCTTTGAACTGGAACTTGTTGTGTGCTTCACGTTTGTTCCTTATTACATTTTGCAAATTTTGTTTGTTTACTTGCTTCCTGCGCCATCCTGAGGGGTTGGTTTTGGTTTGCATTTTTCATGTGGCAGGTATGATACCAAATCCAAACGACTGTTCCTGAAAAGAGGGGCGCTCCGGCTGGAACTTGTTTTCTACTTTGGAGGGCGGCCTTGACTTTGTCGGCGCATCGATATGTCAGGTTTATGACCAAGATGGTGCCTTCCGTTTGGAGGATCTTTTCATCGCCGGTTCCTTGGACCGGGTGAACTTCGTTGAATCCATCAGCATGTGCAGGTTCATTGTCACTCTGTGCAGGGAGCCGAAGTCACAGTTTGTGCCAGAAAAATGAAGTCTGGGTCCAAGTGGATGTTTTGGAGTTTCAGAAAACATGTGGCAGGTGTTGGTTTGCTGCGATAATTTGATGTAACTTTAACATGGCCGTCTAGCATGCGCCACTCTCCCACAAGTTGTGCTAAGGATAGTTTCCTTTGCAGACAAGCCAACTGAAGCCTTTTTCCAGAAGAGCGCAGGGCAGGCAGAATGCTTGCCATGCTTTTCAACCCACGAGAATTGGCTTCCCAAATGCCGTTTCAATGTGTGCTGCTCGACTTGTGCGCTTCTGGAGATATACATGAGAGATTGCAAGTCTAGTTTTGTGTTATCGGAGACCCTCAAGAGTTGTTAGTGGTTTTTCCTTTTGAGCAAATACATTTTCCCTTGGTGATCTCAGATTGAATAGATTGGATGTAGTTTCCTGTCTTTTCTACCACTCACATGCTAGTATATCGCGCGGCGTACAAAAATATCATGTATGGCACCCACCGTTTTCCAACTATGAAAACCTTGGATTGACTGATCGTTGCATGTTTGTTGATTTTGTCAGGTCTACACCGTCATCTGTGGTAATGCCATGGCGCAGTTGGGGGACTACTTCCTGGCAGCGTACGAGACGGGCTTCACCATCAAGCGGGTGCCATATCTTTGCACACAATGTGGACATTGTGGAATGTGGAATGAACTCGGAGGGAAACAAATCTTGCTTTCCTGTACAGAGGTTTTCCCTTAAACCAATGTCTTGAAATGAAAATTACTTTTTTGCAAGTGTCTCTGAGATTTGGATAGCTTCGGTTGATGGTTTCGAAGTTTCCCAGACAAAATCTGACCAACAGGTGAAGACACTTGCCGATGCCGGAGAAATGGCTGTTCATTTGGAACTGGTGGGTTCTCGCCTCAAAGGATAGGGTCCAATGCCTGGCTTGAAGAACATTCGGCAATAGATTTGGATTGTTCAAGCGCAACTTGATTGGTATCTTGTGAAACGTCGACCGTCTGTGGCAACTGCGGGTCAAGAGTCAAAACTATTTCAGTTGAGCATAGTTATGCATATAAAACAGCTGTATAAGTTAATGATTCGTAATCTTTACAAGAGATCGTGGAAACTTTGGGATGCTCCAAGACCCATTGCCAAGGCCAAGGGGCAGATGTTTGGCAGGAGGCACCGCCAAAACGCTGAAGAATCGATAGAATCTGTGTTGCGATGTGGTGCGTACTTCGAGGTTGGATCAAGAGTTGCATGGAATAGAAAAAACATATCGATTTGAGATTTTTCAGGGAATATTCATCAAACTTAAAACCACAGCCGATCTCGGCATTTCGCATTTCCGGTGCCCGGATTCTGCCAGGTCACTGCGCAGGTGGCGGATTCGGCCAGGGCTCCAGAGGGGCCATCGAGTCGATTTTACGATGATCGACCAACGGAACGGAACGGGGTACCAACGGGCTGTGGCTTTTTACTCGTCAAACTCCATGGGAAGCGGATTCTGGATATTTCTGGATATTTCTGGATAGGATAGCAAGTCTGAGGCGATCCAGACGGAGACTTCTGGACCTGCAAGTGAGAAGGTGTGTAGTTGCCGTCATGGACAGAAACAGGATGAAACAGGAGCATTTCCACAGATCAACGATATCAACGTACGTGACGAGAAGCAGTTGGCACTTGATGGTTTTTCACGTGAGAGACAGACTGACTCGTGTGCTGAAGCACTGCAGGTCTTTGCCAGAAAGGATAGCTCCGCTATCTTCGAGGGTTGTTCCCTATGTATCATCAGGTGCCTGGTAAATGCTCCATATTTACTTGCTGGAAGGCTTGAATTGCACCTTTGGACGAGTTGTTCCTTTTTTTTCGAGATTCTACAGAGAGCCTCCGCGGAAGCTAGCACTTTCACTCCAAATCATGATTGAACTTTTGCGGTTTGGCTTGTGGCTAGAAGAGAAACTTGCTTGCTTGGTCCATGCATGTCCACGCGCAAAAACACTTTGCTTTGCATTTTTGCCAGCATTTTCAGACTCGTCCATTGCTAGAGATTGCACCAGTTGGGAGTACCAGAAAGTTGAGATGATGAATGTCTCCAAATGATGGGTCTCAAGTCGAATGGATGCTTTGGAGCATGTGCGTTGTAGTTCTAGCCATACTGTGAGGCCACATGCAGTGCGAGAAGGGAAGGCCATGGACCTCTGTTGTGTTGATCATTGGAACAGGTTGAACCCATGAAGTAACGGTGGACGGGTTGATGAGTGCTGTGCTGCTTTCGAGAGCCTGACTGGAAGACTGGATTTGTTTCTTTGCTGATTCTCGCGCTGTGACCCGATCCCAGACTGGGCTAGTGATCAATGCCATCATGGAAGCAGGGTTCGGTGCTCAGAGAAGGGTACGCCAAATCGATAATTTTGGTGTCATTGAAGAAAATACCATTGCATATCATTGAACATGCTGTGGCTTCAGCATCAAGGTTTGCATTGTTTGCATTTTTTTGAGACAATTGAATCGCTACAGTCCGACAGCCCCTGGGTTCGCGCCATGTACTTGGGCCAAATTTCCAGGCTGCAGATCTCTGCGATGCAGAGCTTTGTGCTCCTCAAAAGCCAAGCAGAGAACTTCTATGAGGCCAGTGCGCGATGTTGCAGGGTCTGACATTCTATGGCAGACTCTGTGGAAGACTGTGTGGCAGACTGCATGGATGGTATGGGACCTGCTAAATTCATGTAAATTCTCTGTGTTGGGGAAGCTCCAAGTCAAAGCGCGCTCGGTCCAAGACGCAGATGTAAAAATGCTGAAGCGCCATGAACTGAAAACTGTGAGGGAGCACCTGCTTGCTTGGGCAGGTTTACAAGACTGTCCTTCCAAGCGTCATGTCCCAAGATGGGGTGCTTTGAGGCAGTGCATTCACTGTGTGACAGGCAGCAATGGAGTGGGATGAAACGATTTGTGCGTATGCTAGGGTTAAAGACTGACACTCTATCCCAGACTCACATTGACATAGATGGTTTGAAGCCCATGCCTTTGAGCATGGTCCGAATTTCGCGGTCCCCCGAACTTTGGACGGTTTGATCATGTTCAATCCTAAAACAAAAACACCAATTTTATCTAATTAACGTTTGAGGATATGTTAATTCTTTGATATACTTTATGGGTCTGTTGGTCTTCATTTTTCTGGGCCTTAAATCTCGGTGTCTCCAAGGCCCAGTACTCTGCCATGATCACTGAGTTGGCTTCAGGAACCTGCATTGCGATGGAGGTCGGACCCCCGCATGCCTCAGTTGAGCGGTGTTGATGTTTTTTGGAGGGATACCATTCATGCTAATATTCATGCTACATTTGGATATTATGGGATATTATGGGGATGTTTCACTGGTTAACAGTATGATTTCAAAACCCTGGTTGATCGGTCATTGAATTACGTAAGTTTTAATTATCAAAAAATGGGGTATATTCGGTATATTTATAAATCAATGATTGTTGGTTGATGATGATAGTGGATTCTACTATCTAGAATCTATACTATACTGACCGAATATATTGACAATGATCATCCGTGAACTGGAAATCCGTACTGACCATGCAGTACAATGGAATGACAGAGGGTTTCGGACATACTTTGGGCCCTTGGGGAAGGTTTCCCAAGACCTCCTTTGGAGGAAGAAACACCCCCCTGATCCCACAAATCAACATGAGATATGGACAAGTGATGCTTCGCCATTGCACATGTGAACCATCTCGAAGCCATATCCGCTTGCTACCAGGTACGAGGTGAAGATGTGGTTCCAAGGTTGGAAAACCGGATCCTTCTAGCTTGCCTGTATGAGCTTTGACAACCGGGCAGTGGTTGACCTTTTTTGCAATTTGAGAGTCTTCCTTGGCAGCGTGGCAAGTGGATCCTGATTGGAATTCTGGATGTTGTTTGATGATCTTTGATTGAATATCTCAAAACTTCTTAGTGCACATCGCGCAGGTTGCGGGAACTCTGTGGGCCCTTTGATATCGAAATTGCGAGGCGGGACGAACATGTGGGTTCCAGGCACCAACATTTTCTGCCTCACAGTGAGATACGTGGCAGTGGAACTGTGGCTGGTGCGTATCTAAATTGGGGATCCTGTTGTCATCCACATTCTGGTGCCTGGCTTTCGCACCAAAATAGCTGGGGCTCATGGATAATTTTCATCCCACAATGAATGCCATATGTAGTTGCCCATCCTCATTGAAACCACCCCGGCGAGGCCAACCTTAAACCAGCTGCCCTCAGGCACCTGCGGCCCAGCACGATCCGTGCCCTTCATGGTGCGAGCCTCAACGGCCACTGATAAGTGGATTCATTTTTTTTCAACAGTTGTTTTAATGGTTTTGGTTGTATCACTGGATGTAGGCCGAAAAGCAAGGGGTCTTTATCACGTTGAAGATGCACGTCGTTTTGCTAGCTACTGGTACTTGGTGATAATCACGAAGCTAACCTTTAGGTTTTTTTGACGCGCACCTAAAAGCACAGGATTACAGACTTCCCAAAGTATGACCTCACTTGGAAAGCTTTGATCCATGCGGATGCCTCGCGCCAGGCAGAGACAATGTCCACAACGTGGTACACTGCACCGACTTGCCAGAGGACCAGTGAAGTCTCAGCTCATCTCTATTTTCTTTTCGTGATCTCAAGAGCCTGGCAACATGTGTTTCCTTCATGAAATCATTGGTAAAAAAGTGATGGTAAACAGGTCCAAAGATGAATTGGGAATGCAACGCCGCTGTGCGGTGCAGACTTCCATAGTTCGTTTCGTTCCTTTTCAGGAAAGGGTTTGACAAATCCTCAAATTCAGCTGCTCAGATTGAGTTAAGTGGCTGTGGCAGACTTGGCTCAAACTCCGGTTGCCGGGCCACGGGAGATGGCTGCCCGGTCAGACCCACTTGTTTCTTGGCAAAACAGGTCTGGAAAGCTTCACAGAATGGGACTGAGCTGTTTGAGCAGTGTTGAACACTGTTAACCGCCACGTATTCAAGTGGGATAATCAGAATCTGGTACCCTTTTTCCAGACTGAGGCTGATGTTCAGCTTGCTTTGCGGCCTCTGGCAATGGTTTCTTCAAAAGGAGGAGTCGAGAAGGGTGCCTTTGTTGGGGACCACTACCCTACCAGTCTTATTATTTCGATTTCCATTTAGCAACTTAACTTCACATGTCATCCCTCCAGTTTCCGTTCTTTGCTCAGCCAAACGCCAGGAGCGGCGCATGGTTTTGCTGGGCGTGGACAACGCGGGGAAGACCACCACTCTCGAGCAGCTCAAAGCGTTGTTCGGACTGAAGGCCATGGCGCCTGAGAGGCGCGACATCGCGCCAGGTGTACCTCTGGTAAACTAACATTTTGCTATGGAAAATCACAATTTTTAATGCACACTTTTTCATGGGAAGATCAACTATTTAACAATTTCTATTGCCATTTTCAATAGCTATATTAAATTACCAGAGGGTAACAGTGCCCAGTTGGAGTTCTTAGCGGCGTTTGTGCACGCTACTTTCACAACGACTTTCTTTGCACGACGTGAATTTCATGACTGCCTAATGTTGGGTGGTTTATTTTTTATTGCCAGAAATGGGGCTGCTATCTAGCTGCGAACTATTCCCTTGTTGGGCATCTAAGATTCACCATGGTTGATATGGTCCATTGGTGGTTGCAGTGGCAAGACATGACCCAAGAGATAAGGATCCTAGGCAGCGTTCTGGCAAGAGACCATGTGGATGTCTTGTGGTCTATTGCACGTGTCAAAGAAGAAAATCTGTTGGTTTGCTGGGGCATTCTCCACTGGTTGTTGTACAGGTGCATGAGATGGTGACTCGAAATGTCCAAACACATGGAATTATGGAATAATGAAACCAGTTGACTGACTTCCCATGGTGGGCTTGATCTGGCAGGATACCGCCGACAATTGGTTTCAATATCGGTCGAATCCAGATCGACAAAGTCATTGCGGTTTTTTGGGACCTCGGTGGTCATGCGTCTTTTCGCTCGGTCTGGCACAATTACTACCCCGAAGTGCAAGGCAGGCATCTGCGGGAGTCAGATACATTATGGCAGTCTGGGGAAGTTTTAGGTATCATGTTTCATCACGATGCTGTTGCTGCCTGTTCGCTGCTGAGATTTGGAAAGGTGTTCACCGGATTCGATAAAACTATTGCGTGTTCGTGCTGTAAGTTGCATAAGCAGGTAGTAGAGCCCGGCAGCATGCCACAGACTCAGGCACCCCTAAATCCCAGAAATTGCATCAAGCAGGTATAAGATTACCTTCAGGCCTACCCCCTATGACCCCTGTGTAGTTGTGAGGGTTTGCTGGTCTCTGTGTGTACATGTGATCTTGATTTGCGCGCGCGGATGATCCCTTGACCTTTGCTCTTGGCTGCAAGTTCTGATCTGCAAATTCCAAATCCGATTTTGGTTGTGCCAGTCACCAGGGGTGATGTTCGTGGTGGACTCGGCAGACCCAGGGCGTTTGGAGGAAGCCAAGCGCACACTGCTAGAGGTGATCGACCATGAGCAGCTCAAGGGAGTGGCTCGGTGGAGTGGAAGAGGTGGGTCATGAAATTGGAAGAAAGGTGGGTGGACAAAAGGGGAATCTTGCTGCTATTGATGATGATCATGATGATGATGATGAAGAAGAAGATGATCATGATGACGACGATGACTTTGACGATGTTGAGGATGAAGATGACGACGATGACGATGACGATGACGATGACGACGACGTTGACGACGACGACGACGACGACGACGACGATGATGATGATGATGACGATGACGACGATGATGATGATGATGACGATGACGACGATGATGATGATGATGACGATGATGATGACGATGGTGATGATGATGATGATGGTGATGATGATGATGACGATGGTGAGGACGACGATGACGATGATGATGCTAATGATGATAGTGACGACGATGATGACGATGACGGTGACGGTGACGATGATGATGATGATTATGATGATGATGGCGACGACGATGAAGATGACGATGGTGATGACGACGATGATGATGATGTTGATGATGATGATGATGATGATGGCAGTGATGTTGACGATGAAGATGACGATGACGATGATGATGATGATGGTGATGATGACGATGATCACGATGTTGAAGATGACGATGACGATGACGATGACGATGATGATGATGATGATGATGATGATGATGATGATCTGGGTTAACATTGTGTGTTCGTTTATTTTTCCATCTGAAATTGGCCCAAGGCCCCATCAGGCAACGCCTCACCAGGCCATTTCAGCCTGCAGTACCCGTGATGGGCACGGCACAGGCGGCGCAGGGCAGTTTGGATCGCAGGGAGCCAGATTGCAATGGGGTGCGCCAGTGCTCGTTTCCTATGTATGTGGTTAAGGTATCGGACTTTCTGGCGATGGAAGGTGCGCCCGAACCACATCATGTTTTGCGGCAGAAAGGTTTGCTCCAGTAATGGCAGCCGGGAATGTTTGTGATTTTCATCTCGCATCAGTGTTTGGGTGCCAAATCTCCGGACCCCTTCAGGACAGCAGGTGGCGTTGCTGAGGCAAGCCTTGGAGGCCTTCATTGATAGATGGTTCCATGAAGGTGGAGGAAGACCTGATGCGTACCTTCGGTGAGGAAGAGTGGCTACTAGCTATGAGCAGGTGGCTGATGGATATCTCTTCTTCGACTGGTTTGCAATCCCGCAGATCACCCAAAGAGTTGATGGTGTCAATGATGATGCTGCAAGATCAGATACAGCTCGAGCTGTTCAGAGCATTCCGGCCTATCTAGAGATTTGTGATATGTTTGTGGCGCTTTTGCCGGATTTGGTACATAGTGATACAGCACTTCAATGCAACTACGGCACTTGACGTGCATAGCGCCCTTGCTGGTCGCAACATGGCCGGCGCCAAAGCCGACATCCAGCGGTGCTTTGATTCTGTGGACTTTGGCGTTGCGTTTCTTGTCTTTGACCACTTGGGTGCTCCGGCGGGCCTAACACAGGTCCTTCGTTTCTTTTACGCGGGTCAAACTCGCTGGTTTATCTCCCGTGGGTGTGTCCACCCTTCTCCGGTCCCGGTCCAACGTGGCCTGCTGCAAGGCTGCCCTGCCTCCCCAGCCTTGCTCAACGCCATAATGGCGATTTGGTCTCTCGCTATGGCCCGGGCCCACCCACGGATTGGTTTGGCCATTTATTTGGACGATAGCGGGAAGGAAGGTCACCAGCCTTGTGAGCGAACGGCGCTCAGGATCAGTGGCCCAACAGGGATCAGCGCGTGTTCTGCTGTGGTTGGGACCACCACAGGCACAGGGACGGCCGCGGCCCAAGCGAGGGAGGAGGCGGGCATCAGCAGCGCACCCAAGCAGAACCCGGCGGAGATGAGGATCCAGGGTGGAGCGGAAGGGGCGGAGGTGATCAGTCACCGGTTCCTGGTTGGGACGAATGGGATCAGCCGTTTTCGTGTCGTAGTCCCAGAGGAGGCGGAAGTGGCCCACAAAACGCTCGGTATCCCAAGCAAGGCGGATGGGACCATGGGCCAGTGGGTGGGGTGGCGGGTCGCGCGGAAGAACGCGAAGTGGGTGAGGTACTCGGGATGCATGGTGTGGGGCCCAAACGTCACCCTGGCGGCCCACAAGGCGGATTCCATGTGGGAGGCCAGCGGAAGAGGGAGGTCACGAGGAGCTGGAGGAGGGCCAATTTTGCGGCACCGGTGGGTGAGCTTGGTGGTCAGGTCTGTGTGCCCCGGCTTGCCCGCGCGTCTGAAGCGGTGACCGGGCCGAGGAGAGCAGCTTGGCGAAGCACTCCCACTTTGCAGTGAAACCAAAAATTCGGCGCTTCTGGTACCACAATGATCTGCTTGGCATTGGATGGCTCTTGCTTGGACCCTACAGTCAGGCTTTTGGGAACTGCACAGCGTGGGCTGCAGCTGCTTCAGATGGCTACACGTTCGGCGGAGCTCTGACGGGTGCGGACCACACTCCCCACTATGCGGAGCGCATGGCCTTGTGGTATGTCACTGCGGCGGCATCCGCTGCGACTATGGATGTCTTGGCCCTCACGGACAACGAAGCGGTGGCGCGTCGCTTTGACAGCCTCCTTCGTCATGGGAGAAAGGGTGGCGATGCTTCGGGATTCTGGCATCAACTCCTTGCGCGCTGGCGACCTGCTTCACGCTTGGCTTGGATCCCTTCGCATGGCAAACGCCCGGCTGGATATCCTTCTCCAGATCTCTGCAGGGCCATGAATGCAGCTGCCGACTCGACAGCGAAACAACTGGCGCACGATCATGGGGCTGGATACAACACAGTGGCGCAGGAACGTCGAGATGCGGTGCTGTGGGCTTCTACCGCAGTGCAACGACAAAGCATGGTGACACGCTCTTGGTGGGACCTTTGCTTGCCTCATTTCGCCTATCGGAGTGAGGCCTGGCAGATGCGTAACTAGCTGGATAGATACTGGCGTCTCAACTACGACTTCGTCCTGCAGGTTGACGTCTCATGGAACAACAACAACAAGCTGGATGTCATTGGCGTCTTAACTGCGACTTTGTCGTGCAGGTTGACGTCTCATGGAACAACAACAACAACAACGGCATTTGGCTGGCGAGGGGGTGGTGCAGGGCCGAACCCTGGTGCCGATTGTTGTCAAATCGACCAGACACCAGCGTGGTTGTTATTTTTTCAGCCCGAGAAAAAAGACCCTTTACATTTTATCCTTGGATTGGCAAAGAAATTTGATCTCCGATGGTTTGTTTACGGTGGAAAGTGATCGTGCAGTGGTGGTGAAACTAGGGGAGATGGCGCTCCAAAGCAAAAAACAACACCTAAATGAGTTGGGCCCATTGACCGACTACCGTTTCCACTTGTCTCAACAGCCCAGATTGCTAAACCAAACAAAGAACGGCTTGGAGCTTCAAAGCTTCTTGCAGCACTTCAATTTTCCAAACATTGATGCCGCTGTGAAACATGAAAGTGGCATGACTGGCATGTTATGCGCAATTCTTGAAGGTGACGTGAACATTGTGCAGACCTTGGTAGAGCATCATGGAGATGTGAACGTTCGTGTCAGTGGTATTAGGCACTTGGGCTACTCCGATGGTTTAACCCTGCTGATGATCGCTTCTTATGGCGTTCCAGATTCGAAGATGCATGCGGATCCCAGTCTCTCATGCATTTCAGAGACCGGCTCCATCATCACTGCTTCGTGGGTGGCATCCCATCCTGGACATGTGGAGGTCTTGCTGGAAAAGAAAGCTGACTTTGCGACATCACCAATCTTGACGGGTGCTGTTGGAATTTCCTTCGCTGAAACAGTGAGGGCCTTTCTGAAAGCCCGATGTGATCCAAACATGGTTTCTTCAAATGGCTTTGGACCAATGTACAGCGTATCATTTTTTGGGCGGGGGAATCCACATGCCACCGAGATCATGCAATTGCTACTGTCCTTGCGTGGTGATGTTAATGCCCCCAGCTGAGCCACGTGGACTTCTCTACTGGGATTGCATGCGTGCTTGGGTTTGTGCTACTCTTTGGGGCTTGGAGGGTTGTGGTGTTTACCAGCGACAAATGGCTTCTCTGCCGGGTGCCACACCTCTTTCGATCGCTGCAGTCATGGGAGATCAGGCACTGGTGCAAGTTCTCTTGGAGAATGATTCTGAACATGTTGCAAATGATCGCGGAGATACACCTGAAGACTTGGCCAGGGCAGCAGGTCACACTGAATTGCGGCCTCTTCTTTGCACCTTTTCTGTGTAGCACTGGCCGAGCGGCCCACTGACTGGCAGCGCAAAGCGCAAAATGCGCTTGATCAGCAAGGCCTTGAACTCGCGTCAAAAACTTTGGGGAGCTATGGGGAACTCATATTGGTAAAGGCGGCTATCAAATGGCCATCAATCGAGAACATTGAACGCAACAAACTCAAACCATGCCATGACCACATCGCGCTGATGCGCGGTGATTTCCACTGCAGTAGCTGACTCGGGTATTATGAGCCAACGGGGTTTCATGCATTTTGCAATGAAAGCTGAGGTGCCGTTGCTGTGCTTGGCTAACAAGCAAGACAAACCGGATGCCATGAGCGTGCAGGAGCGACATTTGGGTGGACCCTCCCAGCAAATTGACTATATATAATATATGATATGCTTCATCGGTTTTCATGTGCACCACCAAAATTGACACCTGGCCTGTTCCTGTCAAAACCCACGAAACCTGAATTTGAAGCCTCTTTGGAAATACCTTATCCTTTGGTCATTTCAGAAAACTTTGGAACATGGCCCATTCATAGATGATTTACCTATATAGTATTAAACGTCGTGACTTTCCATGGCTATATTAAATTGCCAGAGGGTAGTGTGAACGACTTTGGATTAACCTTTTCATGAGGAGCTCTCTCGTTTTTTCGAGTTCGAGCGGCTGTTCAGCGACAGGCATTTGCAGCGCTACTGAAAGCATCGTCGTCCTATTGATCGAATTTTCGTAGCTGTTTCTTTCAGAAATTTGATGTGGGTTCATACTTCTATGGTTGGTGATTTTTTGCTCTATGAGGTACACCCGATTTTGTAAACAATCCCAATTGAGGTTTATAATTGGGTATACACAAGTATATACGTATGTATATACCACATTGCTACCTGGGATTATGATCCTCAATTGCTTAACGTGGGATGAGTTCAAACCACCAGCTTCCTGGGCCAGGTCTTTCCACGTGCATCCTTGCTGTGCCCTTCAGGGACAGGGCCTTGAGGCTGCAGTCAGGTCCGGTTCTGATTTGAATTTGTGTTCTGTTTTTTCATTCATAAATTGTGTACAGTAATATGAATATGAAAAATCATTGTACATATATGTAATGTATTAGATATGTTAGTGATGATGTGACATTGGATGTTTCCTTTCCTTTGTGATGTATTTGGAAGCAAGCTACTGGACAGCCAGGGCCTCAGCACCGCTCAGGTGGCTCCTGGCAGAGGCGGACAAGTTCGAGAGGAAACTTTGAAATTTCACGACCGCAGACTCAAATTGTGGCACGCGCCGCACGCCTCGCTCTTTTATATTCACACTTTAAGCATTCAACCGGAATGCTTTTACATCTTGAAGTTAAGGTCCTCAGAGCCTTTTTGCCCCCTGCATTGAACACCATCGAACAGCTTGCGCTCACCTAGAAGGAGTCTGGGAGAGCCTCCCGTAAATGAGAATTCCGAGAAGATCCCTCCCATGGAGATTGTGCTGCTCCTGTTCTGGAATAGTGTGGACAAGACCGCCTTGACTGCCAACCGCTGAAAGAGAAAAACTTGCGGCTGAACTTGCGTTTTCTAGTGACATGCGCTGCTGGTAGCCGGAAATGATGACTCTGATGGTTCTCAGTCTCTTCAGTCAACATGTTGAAACGTTCGACCTTCGCGCAGGATGGTGTGCTTGAAAGCCAGCGCCTAAGTTTTTTCATTGCTATGTTCATCCATTCTGTAATTCTTTTGCGAATTCTGTGAATCTCTGAGGTTGCAAATTGTTATGCGTCTCCACTTTTTGTCCACAAGTCGACCCACAAATCGACCCATCACAATCATCACAGTCACCACAGTCATCACAATCATCAGGATCACAAAAATGATCATGATGAGGATCATGATGAATATCATGATGAAGATCATGATGAGGATCATCATCATCCTCATCCCCATTCTCATCCTCATTCTCATCCTCACCGCCCCGATCATCGTCATGTTCCTTCATTATCTCCATAGCTTTGTGCTGAGGCCAGTATTTCTTTTCAATCCTGCCAAATGTTGCATGAATGATGTGTACCATAGACCTGGATCGAACATCCATGGCCTGTGGCAGCATTGATTCAGGCGTCAATATGATCAATATAGACATATAGACAGACATAATTTGTAGCTAATGGATGGTGAACCCCATATCATAGCAGATGTTCGCAGGCGACATTGCGATCATTTCACCAGGGCTTTGGCGCCACCAAAATTGGTGGCGACGGGCCCTGCTAACGGTTTCACCCAGACTGTGTGCCTGTGGGTCAAAATCCCCGTGGATCAAAGAAGCAGAGGCAGAGGAGAAACACAAACCGGTCTTGCAGTGTTTGCTGTCGCAGGCATGTTTTGTCACAGGAGCAACAATTGCAGGGGCAAAGATTGTTCTGCACAATGGCAAGCTTGCAGTTAGGGGTTCCAACATTGCTTCAAGGAATGTGGATTTGGGTACCAAGCTTTCAGGGATGCGTATTGTCTATACTGGTTAGAATCGGTTAGAAGCCACTCTTTTCATGCGTATTCAGCCAACCCCCCAAAGGTATCCAAAGGTGATGTCCTAAACGTTGTTTCTGGTTGTAGATAGATTTCATTTTTCTTTTTTTCTTCCAGTACATTATCTGCGGCCTGCAGCCTAGGTCGTTCAGCCTGCCAGCCATTGTAATAGAGCGCAAAGGGACGATGACAACAGCTCACCCTACGTCTATGGCCCGTGGCACTGAGAATAGATTAGACATCCTTGGCCAAAAAAAGAGGCGCGAGGGTGGGTCGTTGGACTTTCTGCTTTCACATACATATAAGGGTTTTTGCAAGTGAGGGGCATAGATTTGATGTGTAACATATACATCGATATGCACGCTTGCATGCACGCATTACATAAACTCATACATAGGCATCATCTAGTGCCTGCATTGTTTCACCGGACGCCTAGCAGGGTGCACTTCCACATGCGCACGCACACACACATACACACCTTCATGGCATATCCATTATACATATCATACAGACATACAAGACCTACACACATGTTATTTCACATATGACAGCGTTGCTGCAGCCCCGTAGGTAAATCTAGCCACAACGGGGCAACATTAGCCACTTTACATGGTACGTAGCCAATTTACACCCTTTGTGCATGGGCTGTTGGGAGCAACCCTGCATAGTTTAAAATTATTGAATTTCATGTTGTATGCACATGCTTCTCCATACACTTGTCAATACATCTAGACATAAACATAGACATACACACATGCAAAATCATGCGCATATAATATGTTGTGTAAATATGTTGTGTAAATATGTTGAACATCTATTACATAGGTTCGCAAGCACATGCATGTATGCTCATGCATTTCCATACTTGGAACCAGAGCAAAGAGATAGTCTCACCCGCTGGACTGCAAAAAATGCAATTCCTGAGCTCAGATCCTGGGCCCGCATGTCACAACATGCAGGTGCACATGCACCATTTACATCGATATAGATGTCCATACACGCGTCATATAGTGCTTGCATTGTGTTTCTGTAGGTAATGCATGCACTTCAATGTCATGTAGGCATGCGTGCAAGCATTCACTTCCACATTGAGTCGCGCACACGCAGGCTTGTTCACGGCATACACATTGATATGCGTGTTCCACTCTCTTCGCTGAGCGCTCTGCTGCAGCAATCCTGTGACAACGTCATTGTTTTTGAAAACTTCGGGGGATTCCAGGTCTTCATTTGGTTCCTGTGTCCTTCATCATGGCTCAAAGTTCAGAGGTGGCGCCTGAATTGGGTTGCCCGCCAGATGTTGCGGAAGTTATCTCTTCGAGTGCGGCGGAATTACGTTGGCGACTTAGTGCTGCTGACTCTGAACATTTCTGAGCCGGGGCCACACTTGAAGAGAATGGTGGGCGCTCTGACCCGACATGGTTTTCAAACATTATCACCAGCTCTGTCTGCTGTAAGGTTGTTGAGGAGTCCTCGCGTTGGGCCAATGAGCGAAGTCCAACAAGTTCCACGGACCCAAAGAACCTTGGTGCCATAGCAATGTCATGGAAGGTGTTGAAACAGAACGTGTGGATTTGAGGAAACTGAGATGTTGTTGATTGTATTCACATGTCAAACATCAAATTTTTTAACGCTCAATTGTGTGCATCTGATAGAATCTGAGGAAGGGTGCTAGCACCAAGAGCCCACAAGCTGTTCTGCTCCTAGTGCATTTGGTTCAGATTCCTCCCCGAAAGCAATTTCAAGCCAAAGGCCAGACATCCTTTGGATTGATGCGGTATGCAGTTATGCTGCCTTTGCTGGTGACAAGAGTTTTGAGGTTCCTTCTCACTATGAAGAGCTGCAGAAAAGGCCGGCAAAGTTCAAATGATATATGATTGATATTTTTGATATTTTTGATATTTTTTATGTTTTCAAGACACGACTGAACTGCGTCACGAAACCGAGAATTTGCGTTCGGAGCAGATAGCTAGTCTGGGAAACATGGAAAAACCATTTGAGGAATGAATTTCCTTGACTATTTGAGATGCATGTCCAAAGTTGCATGCTCAAAGTCCAGACTGGATGTGTTGGCAGGTTTCGCAACATCATTTCAGAGAGAGAGAGAGAGAGAGAGCGAGCGAGAGAGAGAGAGAGAGAGAGCGAGAGAGAGAGAGAGAGAGAGCGCGAGAGAGAGAGAGCGCGCGAGAGAGAGAGAGAGAGAATGAGAGAGAATGAGAGAGAATGAGAGAGAATGAGAGAGAATGAGAGAGAATGAGAGAGAATGAGAGAGAATGAGAGAGAATGAGAGAGAATGAGAGAGAATGAGAGAGAATGAGAGAGAATGAGAGAGAATGAGAGAGAATGAGAGAGAGAGAGAGAGAGAGAGAGAGAGAGAGAGAGAGAGAGAGAGAGAGAGAGAGAGAGAGAGAGAGAGAGAGAGAGAGAGAGAGAGAGAGAGAGAGAGAGAGAGAGAGCGCGAGAGAGAGAGAGAGAGAGAGAGCATAGACGGAGACATAGCGAGAATATTCCGAGAGCATAGAGCTATCTGAGAGAGAGAGAGAGAGCGTGAGAGAGATATAGAGAGAGAGAGAGAGAGAAGAGATAGATAGAGAGAGAGAGAAGAGATGAGAGAGAGAGAGATAGATAAACGAGAGAGAGAGAGAGAGAGACAGACAGACATAGCGCATTCCAGAGCACAGAATCTGTGACTCTAGTTTCAGATATAAACAGATTGAACAAATATGCAAACGATCACAAAGGTGGGGTCCCTCCTACATTCCCTTGCTCAGGCGGCAAATGCAGAAGGGCACCCTGGCCATCACCGAAGAACCTATCGACCACAACAAGGTGCCAGTGACAGGGTGACAATGTTGATCTGCACATTGACGAGTATCCATGTTGATTTCTGGGACGAACCTCCAACCCAACCACAAATGACAGTCAGTCATTACTTATCCGTTTTCTGATACAGGAGGCTGGCATCCATAGTAAGTTTCTGTTGCAAGTGCGGCTGTGAGCAGTGGTTTTAAGGTTTCACCAGTGACTAGCGCAACATCATTTCATTTCTAGCCAAATGATGCCGAATGCTTGCAACCAAGACATGCACGAAGGGAAACGTATTTATACACGCTTGTACGACTGCTTGGGCCTATTGTGAGGTGAATGGCTCTCAGTTGGGGTTGCCATAGCCAGTGCAAGCCAGTGATGGTTGTGCAGTGCAACCGGGTGAAAACTCCTCCGACACTCTTGGTTGGATTGAAGGAGTCCATTGATCTGTTTGCTTCGACATGGCTCTGGCCGTGGGTCGGGACATTCGAGATTGAGAGATTGCCCCCAAAATTCAAGACCCTTCTGCAGAGCAGGATTCAACACCAGGGAAATCATCATCAACATTCATCAACTATTGTACCTTTTGGATATCATATGATATCATTGGGTCCCATTGGCCTTGTATCAAAACCATCGGCCGGTGCTTGCCCGACTTGCCTTGGCCCTCCATTGGATGGCACCGCGTTCTCACAGGAGTCACAGGAGACCCCCACTGCACCGCCGGTCGAAGTTTCGAGGCCCTGCACAGCCAGTGGTCCATGGACAACCCACAGATTTGGGATGATTTTGATGTCATTTTGAATCTATGTCTCAATATACCTCAATATGTCTCAATATGTCTCAATATGGCTCAATATGTCTCCAGGTGTCTCAATGTGTCTCAAAATGTCTCAATATATTTCAATAAACCAAACATTGCCCTCCAGACAAAGTGGAAACACCATGAAACACCACGACTGTCACATGTGTTACGGTAGACACATTCCTTCCGCGGGGCCTCGAAGGCCACGTCCCAGCCTGGTGGATGGGCTCAGGCGTCCTTTTCTGGTGAAATTGGGCGTTAATTACTGTGGTTTACAGAATACG
The DNA here is from genome assembly GCA_947184155.2 of Cladocopium goreaui. Classification (NCBI taxonomy): domain Eukaryota; class Dinophyceae; order Suessiales; family Symbiodiniaceae; genus Cladocopium; species Cladocopium goreaui. The sequence continues at coordinate 23,458 of CAMXCT020004714.1, forward strand.
TTTCAACATTTTTTACATATGTACGTTTAATATTATGTATATATATATATCACATCATACATATATATATCATTACATAAATAATATACGGTATAGAATAATAATAATGCTAAAAACAGTAAAAACAATAACAATAATGATATTATAAAATATTAATAATATATATATATATATATTATAGTAAATATATATGTATATGTATATATATTCGTAGTGATATGTATTATACTATACTTTATTTAATATTATATATATAATATATAAGAATATATATACAGTATTTTTTGATTTAAGATTTAATTTACATATCTATACTATAATATATTGCAGTGGTTTTTAATTATACATATACATTTAATTAATGTCGCGTAGAAAATTAAATATACATAATATATATAGTAAAATACATATAAACTTTTGATATATATATATAGATATAGATTATGAATATAAGAAATTTAATACATATAATAATTTAACATGCATACTATAAAATATACCAAATAATGCACAGTATATATATAATGTATAGTATATATATATGTAAAATGTATATATATATATATGTAATATATGTAATATTATATATATACACATATACTTGAATTTATAATTGGATATATATAATATAGTATAATATATTGTAATATTACTGAATATAATGTATTCATAGTCTAATCTAATACATAATATGTAATCCAATATAATCTAATATAATCTAAAGAATAATAAAACATAACGTACTATAATATAATAGAATACAATATAATACTATATAATATAGCATAGTATAATGTAATGTTATTCAATATAGTAAAATAAAATATAATATAACATGGTAAAATATCATACATATTATTAAAAAATGTAATACATAATATTTAATATATGATCTATAATATAAGATATATAATATATGATATATAATATATAATACATAATACATAATGTATAATATAGAATATATTTTTTATTTTTATATTATATATTATATGCTATATATAATATGTAATATGTAATTTGTAATATGCTATATATATTATATAATAAATAACCAATAATATTTAAAATATAGTATTCAATATATTATATATAATATAAAAAACATATAATATATAATATATAATATATAATTTTTAATATATAATATATTATAGATAATATAATATCATATCATATGAAATATAATATCATATCATATAATATATAATATAATATATCATATATAGTATATTATTTATAACATAGAATATGTATAGTATTAAATATTTAATATATAATATATAATATATAATATTTAATATATAATATTTAATATATAATATTTAATATATAATATTTAATATATAATATTTAATATTTAATATAATATTTTATATTATATTTAATACAATATTTATGATAATATTTCATTTAATTTGTAATATAATATATGATATATAATATAATATATAATATATAGTATAATATAATATGATACAGAATATAACATATAATATAAAATATCATATCATATATAATATAATATTTAATTTGATATATAAAATAATATATAAAATTTTATTTAATATAATAGATAATATAATATACAATGTAATATATAATACAATATATAGTATAATATAATATAATAAAATATAGTATAGTGTTATGTAATATGGTATACTATTATATTTTATATTATATAATATAGTTTAATACAATATAATATAATATACATATAGTTTTATAATACAATATAATATAATTTAATACAATATAATATACATATAGTTTAATACAATATAATACAATATAGTTTAATACAATATAATATCATATAATATAGTTTAATACAATATAGTTTTATAATACAATATAATATAATTTAATACAATATAATATAATTTAACACAATATAATATAATTTAATATATAATATAATATTTTAGAGTACAACATACTATGATATAATACAATGTAATATAATATAATATAATATAATTCACTATAATTGACAATCTAACATATTTCAATACAATATGATATAATATAATACAATATAATATAACATACATACATACATATACCTACTATTATATTTTTCAAACATATGTTTACATGGGATTGAGATTGCCAGACTTATTGGAACTCTCACATTAGTAGGATCGAAGGAATGACACAGGAAGGGTTTTGGGCAGCCAAGAATACTTTCAACTTCAAACCCCGGACCACCTTGCCACACGCAGGATTTCGTTCGTTGTCATGCTGGGTTTGACATGGAACAAATTGGAGTTTCAGACTGAAGGAGTTTGCACACATGTAACCATTTTGGAACGGGATGTACAGATACCTTTGCTGGATCTTTTTTGCGGCTTTCACTGTTTGTCTGTGTTCTGATGGTCAAACAGTTTTGCTTCAGAAAGCTACCATGCACTGCAGATTTGTCCCAATGGCCAGAAATTCTGTTTCAGTCAGTGTTTTCAGTGAGATGTGTGACGTTTCTTCGCATTGTGGAGGCGGAAAACCATGAAATTTCGGCAATGGATGGGGAGATTGGTGTCGGCCAAAAGCTATGGGCCTGGAGTTTTAGAATTTGAAGGCGGTTGTTCGAAAGCTGAATGTCTGAGGAGTTGTTGGACAAGGAACTCTAGTTGTTGCATACATTTGACAAGGGGCTCTGATGGGTTGATCTGGAGTCTGATATAGCATGAATCTCCATTTGATCGCAGCAGATAGCACATTTTCTTGTTCATTTCAAAGGCACAGAGTTGCGCAGCTTCCTCCGTTGGATTTTCCCATTGATCCTTTTGATCTGCAGACCTGTCAGGTGTCTCAGATGAGGAAGATGCAGCTTGCTCTCCTAATGAGATACCAAAGGAGGCAGGAACAAATGTCGGAAGCAACCTTCTTGGATCCAGAAAAATGGTTGGCAGATTCTTCCCAAGTGTTTTTCACTATTTCCATATATTTCCATCACAGTTTCGATCATTTGAACGTGAGGCTGCTTGAAATTCCCACCTGCCAGGACAGCAGGAACCATTTCTTGGCCGCATACCTCACCGGAGATCTGGAGGTCCTGGATTTTTGCCTGCAGGTGGACCACTCAGCATTTTGCACTAGCACAAAATGGTGGAAGATGCCTCGAAGATGCTGGATTTTGCATGGTTTCCCAGGCAAGTGCTGGCAAGCATGGTCAACGCTCCTTCATCGCCATTGCGCAGGAGACCATCGAATTCAACTTGCAGTCGTTCAAAGCTGGTGGTCTTCAATTTCGTCTTGAAATCTGATAAATATCTTTAACATTTCTGTAAACTTTCGAGCTCAAAGGCTCAAAGATGGGCTTTGGGACCCGCAATCTGACTGCAGTTTCAAGGTGCTGAGTGCCAGGAGCATGGAGAGATCAGCCTTGATGAGTGGCTGCGCATGTTTCATGCTGCGAGCATGAAGAAGAAGCTGAAGGACCTGAGCCGTTGCAGCCACGTGTCCAAACGGGCCACATACCAGAATGCAAAAGCGCGATCAATTAATTGGGACTTTGCAAACATAACGAAGAAGGGATATGGGTCCATAGAGTGCACTAGTGCACTAAAGTCGAGTCTAGTCGCTAGAGGTGTTCCGTGTTCTTGTCTGCAGATTGGGCAGTTCTTGGGTCAGTTGCCTCCTAGTGATAGGATGTAAAACGCACTGGCCTCACAGGAGCTCTCTGGAACTAGCTATGAAGAGGTGCGCCTGGGCTGGGAATATGCAGAATATTGCAGAATACTAAGGCCATATGGGTCTAGGTGAAAATTTAGGACCCGGGGACCACAGATGTGGGCAGTTTTTTATAGTCTTTTAATATGGAACAATATTAAGAATCCATATACCGTCCATTTTTTGGGTAGCAATTTTTGGTGCTTCACCAAAGTTCTGTATTCTTTTGGGCACCAGAGATCAATCCGTCACCACAACAGCCCCTTTTTTGTGCAGCAATTTTGCTGGCTGAACATTTTTACCAGGATGGTCGCAGCTTTTGTATACCAGTTGAGAGAATATCTTTGAGCTTCATGGCCGGGAATCATTCATGGACAGTGCAGAGAAGAACCTCGAATCACATCCAGTCAGATCTTTTGCTGATACCAAGTGATTCCTTGTCTCATCTTGTCTCCAATCATCCAACATAGGCGGAATGGAACCATTGAACCTTGAGCCATGGCACAGACGCCAGATCCCGTGAACAAAGCGATTTGGGGCGCTGCCTCATCTCATTTGTTTGCAGATGCTGTCCCTGACATTTTGAGATTGCTTTCCATCTGGGCCTCGAACGTTTTGAAAAGAAGTGTGCAACTTGAACCAGTGGGATCTGCGGTAACAGGTATTACAGACACGTCATCCGACATTGATGTCGTTCTGTCTTCGCCTGACTTGGAGCTGCCTGATGCTGGAGATGTGTTGGCAAGACTCTATGATGCTAGCGACACCTTATCCGCTTTCCAGGTCATTCGCTTTGTCCCAACAGCGCGTGCGCCTGTGCTGACACTGGCCAGAGCAGATGGTATCACGTTGGATCTCACTGCAAATAATTGTCTTCCTGTTTACAACTCAGCCTTATTGAAGGAGTATTGTGAACTGGATCAGCGATTGCGACCACTTGCTTCTGCAGTCAAACGATTTGCCAAGGCTGCAAATGTTGTTGGAGCTGCAAGCAAGAATCTTTCAAGCTATGCTTGGTCACTACTCGCTGTCTTCTACTTGCAAGCAGCTGATTTGACCCTCTACTTGCCAGCAGCAGCAGAGAGCAAGAAGCTGGTGTCCTTGCAGTCTTTGTCGAACCGTCGAGAGGTGAAACTAGAGGGACGAGCCTTTGACATTGGATTCAAGAGATTGGCTGAAATGACCAGTGCGGAATCAACAGAGTTCTCCTGCAACGGAGTCGAAGATGCCTTTCCCTGGCGCGAACTTGTGCTTGGATTCTTCAAGTTTTACTCTGAAGATGTGGACCTTGATCACACAGTGTTGTCGGTCCGATGCGGCAGGGCCTTACCAATCAAAGATGCTGGCCTCGGACCTCACATCGAAGACCCGTTTGATCCTGAGCATCAGTTGGGCTCGGTGCTTTCGGATACGCGACGTGAAGCATTTCGTGAGGCCTTGAGATGGGGCAAAACGATGTTGGAAGATGGTACTGCCTTTGCCGAGTTGCTTGAAGGCCATGCAGATCTACGTTCCCCGGTGGTTTGGGATACCCTGATGCACACGGAGGAGCTTGTGCATCATAGAGTTCGACCAGAGGGAAGCACAACAGAAGCAAAAGAGGCTTATTCAGATTGCCCAATTTCTGATGCTGTTCTCGCAGTGTTGCGGCACGACTTGGATGAATTTCAACAGAGGGCCATCTACTGCACAGCGCAGGGTGAGTCGGTCATTGTCGCTGCGCCAACATCCGCTGGAAAGACTGCGGTGGCGGAGGCAGCTATGATGCAGACGCTGCTGGAGCATCGATCGGCCATCTTTTGTTCGCCCACCAAGGCCCTTAGCAATCAGAAGTTACTGGATTTCCAGCAGAAATTTCCGAACCAACTTGGCCTTCTCACCGGAGATGTCTCGATTGCCGCAGCTTCATCTATTTTGGTGGCAACCACAGAAGTGCTACAATTTGGTTGACCTTGGGCTCTGTTTTCAAAGCGATTGTTGAGACATGTTGAGACATTAAATAGATTTAAATAGTAACTAGGTCCACCGCTCATAGGCGGCCGTGGTGTAAAATAGCATTTTCAATGATTCAATGTTGTTGGAATCACGCAATTCCAATACGTTTTTGGGACAGCCGTTGATTTAACATGTTTCATGCGTAGTTCCATTGGGGAAAATATTGTCATGATAGAAACCAGTGTAACTGCGAGCAAAATATTATATTTTGTTTTGCCCGCAACTAAGGACTCCATTCATCTTTTGTGCATCATCACCATCATCACCATCATCATCATCATCAGCATCATCAGCATCATCATCATCATCAGCAGCATCAGCAGCATCATCAACATCATCATCATCAGCATCATCAGCATCATCATCATCATCAGCAGCATCATCATCACCATCATCATCATCATCATCAGCATCATCACCATCATCATCATCATCATCTTCTTTTTCTTACACCATGTTCGGTATGCAGGGCCAATGGGGACAATCTGTGCGCACCTTCACTTTTCCAATTGGCGCTCAATTCGACTTCAGCAGTCTGCGGAGTTGAGACATAAATCCTTGAGGTTTCAATGGTAAGACGCTTTGTCTAAAGACAAATTGGAAAATTAATTTGTCGAGCGTTGGGTCTTTGATTCGGTGTTTGTTTTTCCTAATGCGTCTGAAGTTCTAGGAAGAAAGTTCACAACGTAGCATCCAGAGCGTCTTAAGTTCTAGGAAGAAAGTTTACAACGTAGCATCCAGAGCGTCTGAAGTTCCAGGAAGAAAGTTCACAATCACAACGTAGCATCAAAAGCGTCTCAAGTTCTAGGAAGAAAGTTCACAACGTAGCATCAAAAGCGTCTCAAATTCTAGGAAGAAAGTTCACAACGTAGCATCCAGAGCGTCTGAAGTTCTAGGAAAAACGTGCACAACGTAGCATCAAAAGCGTCTCAAGTTCTAAGGAGAAAGTTCACAACGTAGCATCAAAAAGGAGAAAACAAGCTTGAAAAACGGACCATAGGCACAGCGAGAAAGAGACAAAATGCTGTAAAAACCAGTACAAAACGACAAAAAAACCACAAAAACGTTACGGCCATTTGCGGGCGGTGGTCCAACAACTACTGTAGTAGTTACGAAGTAATTGACTCCAGCGTATATGCATTTAAATATTGCAGTAACTCCTAGTGACACGCATATGACAAATAGGACCAAATAGGAAAGACATGTTTAAACAATAATTAGACAACAGGGCAGAGAAGAAGACGGATACCAGAGGATGTGACGAATTTTGTTACAGTAGGTGAGTTGATGTTAACTGTATAGTGTATATTGGAAATATATACATGGAAATAATACGTAATTCCTCTGGTGTGTTTCCATCTTGAGACTTGCCCTGTTTCCATTGTACTGAGGCGAGCAATGCTCTTCCGTCAACGTGACTTTGATTGCGTACGGACTGTGATCTTCGATGAGGTCCACTACCTGGGGGATGAAGAGCGCGGTTCTGCTTGGGAGGAAGCCATGATTTTGCTCCCAGCCCACATCAACCTCGTCTGTTTGTCCGCCACAGTGCCTAACTGCTTGGATCTTGCAGGATGGATCTGTCAGACAAGACATTCAGTGTGCCACTTGCTACTGAAGCAAGCAAGACCGACACCTTTGCGCACCTATGGGTTCTCCAAGGAAACTCGCCTTCTTCTAGATGACAACAATGTCTTTTTGAATGAAAACATGGAAGCTCTTGTGCCCCTGTCTGACAGAGGCCAGTGCGACAACTTTCAAGACGTTGCTACGAATACGAAGCTGACTCCAACGTTGGCCTTCATGTTTAGCAAGGTTCATTGTCAGACTCATGCTCTGG
>CAMXCT020004715.1:0-5000 GCA_947184155.2 Cladocopium goreaui
TGCCAGATAGAATGCCAGAAAGAATGCCAGAAAGAATGCCAGATAGAATGCCAGATAGACTGCCAGATAGAATGTCAGATAGAATGTCAGAATATATGGCAGATATAATGCCAGATAGAATGCCAACATATATGCCAGAATATATGTCAGATAGAATGCCAAAATATATGTCAGATATAATGCCAGATAGAATGCCAGAATATATGCCAGAATATATGTCAGATAGAATGCCAGAATATATGTCAGAATAAATGACAGGTAGAATGCCAGAATATATGTCAGATGAAATGTCAGAAAATATGTCAGGTAGAATGCCAGATAGACTGCCAGATAGAATGCCAGGTGGAATGTCAGGATATATGCCAGATAGAATGCCAGAATATATGCCAGAATATATGTCAGATAGGATGTCAGAATATACTAAATATATGTCCAAATACACGTCCTGACATGTCATGGTGGGGATCACACGAAGTAGAGTAATTGCGTTTTTTGCGTTGTGATATGTTGCGGGGCGGGGGGGGGCGGGTGTGGGGGGGAATAACGTTCTTGGTCTTCGTTTTCTTCGACTTACGTTGGACACGTCTTCTATACTTCGGTGGACACACTTCATCTTACGTTGGACAGGTCTTCTGTATTTCCGTGGATGCACTTCATCTTACGTTGGACACGTCTTCTGCCCGCAAGTTGGCCTGAAGAGAAAAGAAGTGCTGGCACTGTGGCGAAACGCATGCCCATCCACAAAAAGTAACGTTTTTGAGGGTGTCCAACATGCATTTTTTTGCTCCCACTGCAATAAAACAGAGGTTTTTGGTAGATCCCAGTAGAATTGCAGTACCAAAGGACACCAAGATGATTGTCGACATGTGGCAAACGCCAGGTTTTGAGCAGAAAGAAGACTGATCTTAAACAAGATGAAGCCCACGAACCCGAATGCTCACACGTATGTTAATGGTACAGATGTCAAAACACATGGTCATGCAGTCACGCACAATACCTTTCTGCAATAGTTTATTTGAACAGTCTTGTACATGTTTCCCTTGTTACCAGTCTGCAGTGTGGAGTGGAAAGTGTAGAGTGTAGAGTGTGGAGTGTGGAGTGTGAAGTAGGAGGGTGGAGTGTAAAGTGTGGAGTGGGGAGTGTAGAGTGTGTAAAGTGTAGAATGCGGAGTGTAAAGTGTAGAGTGTGGAGTATGGAGTGTAAAGTGTAGAGTGTGGAGTGTGGAGTGTAAAATGTGGAGTGTGGAGTGTAAAGTGTAGAGTGTGGAGTGTGGAGTGTAAAGTGTGGAGTGTAAAGTGTGGAGTGAGGAGAGTAAAGTGGAAAGCGTGGAGTGTAAAGTGTAAAGTGTGGAGTGTAGAGTGTATAGTGTAGAGTGTAAAGTGTGGAGTGTAAAGTGTAGAGTGTGGAGTGTAAAGTGTGGAGTGTAAAGTGTGGAGTGAGGAGTGTAAAGTGTGGAGTGTGGAGTGTAATGTGTGGAGTGTGAAGTGTGGAGTGAGGAGTGTGGAGTGTGAAGTGTGGAGTGTAAAGTGTGGAGTGTGGAGTGTAAAGTGTGGAGTGTGGAGTGAGGAGTGTAGAGTGTGGAGTGTGGAGTGTAAAGTGTGAAGTGTAAAGTGTGGAGTGTGGAGTGCGGAGTGCGGAGTGCGGAGTGTGGAGTGGAAAGTGTAGAGTGTGGTGTGTAGAGTGTGGAGTGTGGAGTGCAAAGTGAGGAGTGTAAAGTGTGGAGTGTGGAGTGAGGAGTGTAAAGTATAAAGTGTGGAGTGTGGAGTGTACAGTAAAGTGTGGAGTGCGGAGTGCGGAGTGCGGAGTGTGGAGTGGAAAGTGTAGAGTGTGGAGTGTGGAGTGTAAAGTGGGGAGTGTGGAGTGTAGAGTGTGGAGTGTGGAGTGTACAGTGTGGAGTGAGGAGTGTAAAGTGTGGAGTGCGAAATGTGGAGTGGAAAGTGTAGAGCGTGGTGTGTAGAGTGGAGTGTGGAGTGTAAAATGTAAAGTGTGGAGTGTAGAGTGTAAAGTGTAGAGTGTGGAGTGTGGAGTGTAGAGTGTAAAGTGTAGAGTGTAAGTGTAGTGTGGGGAGTGTAGAGTGTAAAGTGACGATTGTAAAGTGTGGAGTGCGGAGTGTAAAGTGTGGAGTGTGGAGTGTAAAGTGTGGAATGTGGAGTGTGGAGTGGCAAGTGTGGAGTGTGAAGTGTGGAGTGTAAAGTAAGGAGTGTGTACTGTAAAGTGTGGAGTGTAAAGTGTAGAGTGTGGAGTGTAAAGTGTAGAGTGAGGAGGGAGGAGTGGAAAGTGTAGAGTGTAGTGTAAAGTGTGGAGTGTGGAGTGTAAAGTCTCAGGTGAGGAGTGAGGAGTGTAAAGTGCAAAGTGTAAAGCCTGGAGTGTAAAGTGTAGAGTGTGGAGTCTAAAGTGTAAATTGTGGAGCGCGGAGTGTAAAGTGTAGAGTGTGGAGTGCGGAGCTTCCCCCATAGACACGGCGAGGCCACAGGAAAACCAGAGACTCGAGACGAGACACGTGGGAGCACCAAAACGAACATTTTGTGCGAGACGTCCTCCAATTTTGATATTTTCCACACGTTATCAAGCAGGTTGGAATGTCACAAAGTGCCACGCCTGCCACGCAAAACGACATGACAACCTGCTTGGACACATTCGAATAGGAGATGTTTTCCAGCTTCCCCCATAGACACGGCGACGCCACAGGAAAACCAGCGACTCGAGACAAGACACGTGGATGCAGAAAAACCAGCATTTCGTACGAGACTTCCTCCAATTTTTGACATTTGCGACACATTATCAAACAGGTTGGAATGTCACAAAGTGCCACGCCTGCCACGCAAAACGACATGACAACGTGCTTGGACATATTCAAATAGGAGATGTTTTCCAGCTTCCCCCATAGACACGGCGACGCCGCAGGAAAACCAGCGACTCGAGACAAGACACGTGGATGCAGAAAAACCAGCATTTCGTACGAGACTTCCTCCAATTTTCACAATTGGCAACATAACAAAAGGACAAGTTTTGCAGCTTCCCCCATAGACACGGCGAGGCCACGGGAAAACCAGACACGCGAGACGAGACAGGTGGGAGCACCAAAACGAGCATTTCGTGCGAGACCTCCTCCAATTTTCACACTTTGTAGCTGCAACCTCAAAATCGATGTGCCGTGCGAGGCTTCCGTCAATTTTCAGCACATCACACAAAATGCTACGCCTGCCACGGAATTTGCACCTTGTCACCACTTGACGCAGCCCTGCCAATGCGATTTGCAAAAAACACGCAACAGGACACGTCTAAAGTGGTGCGCCTGCCACGAAAAATGACGATGGACACGTCCAAAGTGCTGCGCCTGCCACGAAAACTGCAACACATCTTCTGACAACGTCACAAAAGTATTGCGCCTGCCACGCAAAACGACTTTCGACACGTTCCACAACACATCTGAATGTCACGAAGTGCCACGCCTGCCACGCGAAACGAAGCAACGACACGTCTGCAACCCCCAAAAAGGACCACCTCTGCAGAACTTCCCATAGGCACGGCCATACGGGGATCACGCGAACACCTGCGGACGGTTGCGAACGGTTGCGAACGGTTGCGACCGTGAACGCGACGTTGAGCGAACACACCCTCAACCCCCAGACCCCCAGAGTGAAACGGGAACCCTTGCTACGCATTCGGGAAAAATGATGAAAACGCTGGGCCGATTTCCGGGCCGTACGGATGCTTTAGTTAATGTCACGGCTTATAACCATGATGACAAATTGCGACAGTAAGTTGGGGTATAACATGATTTTGGGTCCCATGATACGATTGTCCCTTGGTGATACACATATTATATAAAGAATAGCACCCCCACGCATTACCAAACCAGAAAATTAGCACCAAAAAGCTAGACCTTGGGGAGAGGTACCATATTTATATCAACTTAGTTTTACTTGTTCACTGCATCCCCAAGTTACCTAACCAGGTGACTTGCCATGATGTCCTGATCGTAGGCAGATTGATGCGACATCCCCACCCGACACTCCAGCAATTTAATGCGGAACATGGATTGCTGCAACGACAGGATTCTGGATGATCTGGATGTTGCTTCTTTCCCGATATTTCTTTCGGATAAATCCATGTATGTTTTTTATATTTGGTCAGTTGGTAACAGAGATAGTCGTTTGACTTGTTTGTTGTGTGAACAGAGCATCACATGTATTGTATCCCAATTTTTTGTAGGTCACGCCAAAGAATGGGTACGGGGCCATGAGATTAGTTAACTGGTTAGCAACTGTACTATATCCTTTATATAACCAGGTATATCCCAGTTACGATCACCAGTTAACTTATCCAATGGCCCACTCCGAAGCTACACATCTTGACTTTCGGACAATTTAGCTCCAAACCAGTGGGCCGATCACATGTCTGAAAAAAGGTTACTTCGATGGCATGCACTGTTGGATCATATCCAAAGGGATATCAGCAATTCACCATTTTCATATAGATTCCAATTATATCCATTGTATTTATTGTACAATGTCTATAGGTTCTATTATTGTATAGAAGATGCTATTTTAATTTTATTCCCATTATGTACAATGTGGGGCCCCAAATGATAGCTAAATCGGTTACTTCAATATCTATGATTTATGATTCAAACATAAGCTGAGGAGTATATACCAAGTATATATCGCTACCCCCCTAGGTATATTAGGGCTAACACCTGGGACAGGAACCACAAAAATTCCCTGATTAATTCGCCAGCGTTTAAAAACCAACTGATAACTGGGGGCCCCACATCGATTGGAAATGGCTCGGGGCTCCGGTTGGCCACCCAGAACCAGGCCAGAGCCGGTATTGAAAACGCACGCTTGACCTTTGGCTTTATGCACGGTATGTAATATTATATTATATTATATTATAATATATATATGCGGTAGAATGTTATAGTTTTATGATGTGTTCTTATACTGAGGCTATAATGAAAGATCAATCTAAGATCTACCCAAGGTCCATGTGACCAA
>CAMXCT020004715.1:10000-30962 GCA_947184155.2 Cladocopium goreaui
TGAACATGAAAGGAATATGGAAGGAAAATGAAAGGACATGAATACAAATGAAAGTAACATGAAAGGAACGTGAACGGGAATTGAATGCAAAATGACAGGAAAATGCATGCAAATGAATGGACACTAAAGGAAAATGCATGCAGATGAATGCAAAATGAAAGGAGCATGAAGTGTTGCCAAAGCACCTGAAACCAACAAAAAACTCCTCGATTGTATATGTATCTTATCACCGTCTTCTTTATGTTGTATGTGTTGAATATATGATATATATATATGTGTGTTAAACATGTGCTATATATATATGTTTTATATCTAGATATATCTATATATGATATATGTAATGCATCTATGTTCTATTGTATCAATATATAAATATATATTATACATGTCTATAATATATATATATATACATATTTGTAGGTGTATATATATATATATATATGAGGTCCTGTCAAAACCCATTACATCTGAGTGGTTGCTATTGTTATTGTTATTGCTTTTGGGGGGCCCTACCGCTTTCCAGGTTTTGTGAAATTCAGCATATTCGAGATCCAATATGAAGACAAAATCATCCAAAATCCATTCCAAAACAGGCTCGGAAATCCAAACATCATATTCTTTGCGCGAAGGAACACAGTCAAAACAAAGTTTGCCCAACATATTTTAATTTATTTATTTATTCATTTTTCATTCATGTATTTATTACTATTATCTATATATATATATAGATATATGCACATAAACGTAATTAAGATATATATATATTATATTGGATATATTATATCTGATATTGCTGACGCGGCCTCTCCGATTTCCCGACTTCAACAGCTACAATCCGCACTGCCGAACGCCTCCAAAAAAGGGTTTTGAAAGATGATTTTTTCTATGGCAATTTAGTGGTTCCATGTAAAATTTCCGGGGTGCCATTTACCGAAACCACTTGTTTGAGTATCCTATGTGCTTTGCTTGGCTTTCTGCGTGCTGAAAAGTATTGGCCAGACCACGTCAGCAAAAAACATGGTCAGCAAAACAATTTAAATCAAATCCAAGTCCCTCGAAATCTTCCCAAAAATAAAACAGACGCACAAAATAATCCAATAGTGTTGGTAAAGCAATACTAAACCACTCATATTTTGGTATGTATACCATCCATAAAATGAACAAATTGGGGATGGTGGATCCTATGGTCCTATTCCAACACAACCATGACCATGGCATTTCTTCCCCACGGCGGCGAGGCTTCGTCGTTGCATTGTTTCGGCTCCGGGGTCCCCGGGGCTGCCCGAGTGCCGCACTCGGCGTCGCGCATCACTTGGGATCTTTGAAGAATTCATGACCGATGAGTCATGCGAAGCAGTGACCAGAGTCAAACTGCATCTGTTTTATAGATGAATGAGAGTGAAACCATCCCCCGGCCCCACATTGTCAGAGGAGTGTTTTTTTATGATAATTTGCCCAGATCTGTTTGATGTCAAAATGATGTAAATGTAAACATCATTTTGTGCATGAACATATATGTATCAAAATCACTCATTTTGTGCAGGGATGATCTGGGACTCTGCTCACCTGACGACTTTGGTGATCTGGTTTTAGCGCCACTCTTTTGAGGGCCTACAAATTCCCAGGTGTTCGTCTTTTTGCCAATGGAGGCCAGTGGCACTTGCCTCCAAAAATCGTGTGCCGCTAGCCCGATGTTCATGAGATGTTGATGTTTGCCAAGGCGGGTCGACTCAGCCGATGACTGAGAAGTTGTGGCCTATTCGTTGATGATTGATGATGGTTGATGATTGCAAATGGTTGCACTAGCTGATAAAGGTTTACTATTTTCATCTATTTTCCATGGAATAAGAATCTGGTTAAACCTTGTAAAGCTGGTCAGGAGTGAATGGCTTCATGTTCAGCCAAGGATGCAATCAGCCTGAAATGGGGGTGCCCCAAGCCAAACAAAATGAGACCATTCTAATATTGAAACCTATGGTGATTTGAGGTTCCCCCATTTCCAGAAACCCCAATTATACATTTATATGTATGCATATTTAAAATATACATAATATACGTATATATATCTATACATTCATGCATACATGCATACATACATACATGCAGTCATACAGAAATACACACAGACATACATACATGCAGACATACAGACATACATACAGACATACATACAGACATACATACAGACATACATACAGATATACATACAGATATACATACATACATACATACATACATACATACATACATACATACAGACAGACAGACAGACAGACAGACATACAGACATACAGACATACAGACATACAGACATACAGACATACAGACATACAGAGATACACACAGACATACAGACATACAGACAGACATACAGAAATACATACATACATACATACAGACATACAGACATACAGACATACAGGCATACATGCATACATACATACAGACATACAGGCATACATACATACATACATACATACATACATACATACAGACAAACATACAGACATACAGATATACAGACATACAGACATACATGCATACATACATACAGACATACATACAGACATACATACAAATCTTACAGACATGCAGGCATGCAGACATACAGACATACAGACATACAGAGATACACACAGACATACAGACATACATACAGACAGATATACAGACATACAGACATACAGACAGACATACACACATACAGACATACAGACATACAGACATACAGACATACCGACATACAGACATACAGATATACAGACATAAAGACATACAGACATACAGACATACCGACATACCGACATACCGACATACAGACATACAGACATACAGACATACAGACATACAGACATACAGACATACATACAGACATACAGACAGACATACATAACATTTCAATTTACATAGATAATACTATGTACATATTTATATATACATACGCTTGTAGGGCAAAAGTTGCGCTTGCTGAGCTTCCCATAAAAAGGCCAACCCCACAGTGAACAGGTTTGGTTTCTTCTTCTGCACACCCTTTTCCCGTAGAATCCTAGCATAGAGCTTTGTCGTACCCCGGTCGCATTTCCACCCTCCAAAAGCTTTGAATTCATATATATATTTAAAAGAGGGTGATAATTGACCGTCCCACACCTGCCACACAAAACGGACTTGAAAATGTGATCCGCAGTTGACCGAGATGGATGTTTTGTAAAGCTTTCAAGAAACATAAACTCTGTTCCTCTTGAAGTATATATTCATTTATTTCGTTTATTGGAAACCATGTGACCAAATAATATGTGCTTCGTTCATGGCATGGCATGGCATGGCTCACCAGGTGAGGTTCTCGATCCTAGATCGAGGGCGATCCTACACACGAATGCCAGATAAAGTGCCAGAATATATATGGAAAATGGCCCATCTATAGATGATTTATGATGATTTACCTATTAAAAATGGTGGTGACTTCCCAGTTCGCTACCTTAAATAACCAGAGGGTATATATATATATATGTATATATTATTTCAGATAAGAGTCAGATATATTTCAAAATATAACATCCAGGATCCAGAATATCAGAATGTACTGTGGCTGGAAGAAATCCTGCACCAGCACCAGTTGGTAGATGTTGTATCCTGTTAGAATCTCACTATATACAATGTTTCATAGTTACCACTAGTTACCATCTGGTGCAGGATTTCTTCCATCAGATAAACTATCAGTTGTTGGGGATCACTCGAAGACAGTAGCCTTATTAGCCTTGAATAGTTCCACCAAAACGTTCTTGAAACACGTCAGATGATCCATCTTTTATTGGAATATGTTCATATTTTTTCATATATCCCAATTGGACCATAGAAACATGGCTTAAATGTGGTGTTTGTATGGTTATATTCCCCAATGGTTCATATTCCCCAATATTGCGGTTGATTAAAAGGGCTACTTGTTCAACCTTGGGACGGTGATGCCACCAGTGAATTACAGTACTGTAGCCCTAGAAACCAGTGATCTTGATGGTTATACAGTATACATAGGCTTTATCATTCCATTTCTATGGAGATATTGCAAGTTGTAAATGGCTGTGCATAGGCTTATAATGAACCATTTTTATGGGCTTATTTCACTGACTTACATATAATTGGTATTTTGGGCCACAAGTGTAACATCTTATCCTTCAGTAAATTAACATGACGATCCTGGCATTTTTCGTGGTTGGAAAAATTCAGTTCCACTGAAAATTGGTGATTTTCAGGGTCGAATTGTTACTGTAATATCTTTAATTTACCAGAGGGTAATGTGTGCGAATTACATATATCACAACTATTCTTCCATGATATTGCCATGATATTCGAATGATGTTCCCATGGTTTTCCCATATTAAACCCAATAGATGACCTGACTGTGTGGCGTGTTTTTGTACCGACTGACACTACCAAGAGCGACCTTGTTTCGCAGCTTCCGTGCCTTCCATGGGCTGTGTCGACCCCGTCAGACCTTGCGCTAGCCGTCTCCCCGAGCTGGTCGCTGTTTTATTTTGGGTTCGATGATTATCAATGGTTATTCATGGTGATTTTCCATTATAACCAAGGGGAATGGTTAATACTATGGTGAACTATAATAGTTATATATATATAGATATAGTTATATATATAATGGTTATATAAGGTAAGATGGTTTCCATAAATGGGGGTACCCCCAAATGGATGGTTTATAAGGGAAAATCCTGCTCACATGGATGATGATAAAATGGGGTAGCCCTACAGTTGTATGACTTAGGAACCCCCCATTTTGCTATTCATCAGAAAGCCTGATCATCTGGATGGTTGATGGATGGTAGGCTGATAAACAATGATATCATGGCTGGTACATGCTGGTACTACGTTTCTGTTGGGCTTGCAACATGTTCCACATGTGTCTGGTTGAAAATAGGGTGCTTCGGATTTTCATGGATGTTCCATGAATTGTCATTTTTTGTTACTTTGTGAATCATCCCACTTACTAAGTAGGTTATATCCGTGGTTATAAGTGGAATAAGTATGAATAAGTAGGGTTAATCCACTTAGAACTGGGGTTACAACCTACTTAGTAAGTGGGATGAGCCACCAGCTAGTATTTACTTGGCAAAAGATGGGGGTATACCTCGATGAACCCAGTCGGGAAACCAAAGCACTTGGGAAATCGAGGCTAAAACTTACGGAAGTGTCGGAAAACTCTATGGATATGTTCTTCAGCCTTTTTACGATGTCCAGCCGCTCCTGTGGTCCTTTGTGAACCTCGCAAATTTCTTCTCTACCAACGTGCAACCATTCCGAACAGCCAGAAACTTCCTTTTTGAATTGCAGCTCAAGTTTTCCGCATTCCAGCATGGCAAAACAGGCAACAGGCATGTCCTTTTCCTGCAGGTGTGGTCACTTTGGTTTCTGGTGAGGTTCAACATCTTGTGCATCTAATGCGTTGGAACTTGAAAAGCCGTTTATGCCCATGTGGCTGGATTTGACCACGGTCCCTTCTGGGAAGAATGCACGACACTCTAGGCTTGAATCATTTCCTTCATCCTCATCTTCATTTCATCTGCCCGGGCCTTAATTGCCTCACGCTGCTGCGGCAGGGTGTGTGTGTGTGTAACATCTGAACAGATGTAAAACCTCTTTTTCGGTCCCAATACGTTTCATGGTTCATGTTTGCAGGGGTCACAGGCCAATTGTGGATACCTGTGCCAACGAAGGTATTCCACAATGGGGGAAGCGGAGATTGATCACCTCCGTGTACCTGCAATTTCGACTGTCATGGCAAGGGGCTAAGCCGAGAACCCCAACACGAGAAATTCTGATTTTACACGGTTGTCGCAATCTGAGATTTTCTTCGATATCTTTTTCAACGTTATTTGCATGGTATTTTTACAGTCATGGCGAAGGGCTAAGCCGAGAACCCTATATCGACTATTTTCCGTATTTTGGACCTTATTTGATGGCATTTCTGGTCACGACGGTAATTTCGGAGTACCTTCCATTATTCGAATGATACTACTTAGGTTACCGTGTTTCCCATCGAATTTGCACGTTAAAGGACTCAGTTCCTGATGGATCACTTAAAAAAACAATTTTGTCTAGTGAGTCTAGTGTGTGTATGTGTATATATATATATACACATAAAATATCATATGTTATATACAAAATATTACAGCATACACATACAGACATATTATGTATATTCTGTATGTGTCTATTCATACACAGTACGGTACGTGGGAGTGAAAGAAGATGTTCGCTTTGGACATTGAGACCATATCTGGTACCCCAATGACCCTAAGTCAACTGAGCAAACTACGGGGCGGTACCAGAGTCCACAAGGCAATGTAACCACGAAATATCTGATAGCCAACTCAGCCAAGCATTTTCGCAGAATCTAACGTAATATGGTTGTGTCTGAAAATGAGATATACACCCAAATAGTTACTGTGATGGAGAATATGACTATCAACCATTGGATTTTGGGGGTACCCTATTTTCAGACAAACCCATATGACAAAGAATGTTTATTTCGGGCCCGTTGACCAAAAAGATGTGGCAAGTTCTTCAAAAAGAATCCATGATCAGCGGAGACAGAAATTTTGCAGCTGGCTGCATGGTTTCGAGACATCAGAGATCCTAATTTTAGGCCCAAAATGTACCAGTGCTGAACCTGCTGCTCTGCTTCAATGGTTCCGAGAAAGTCTTTGAAGGTCATATGGCTATGGCGATCAGAAGGTACCAAATTCGACCCATAACATTTTGGTTACAATGAACATCAAACTATCCCTTTTGAGGCAATATCGAATCACATTCATATTTTGTTGTGTCTGAAAATGTGGTATGTGAAACATGTTTTTCATCCAGTGGATATGTTGGAGTTTCTCACTATTTTTTCAGACAAAATCATTTATGCATTTTTTTTGTTTTCTCTAATTGGGTTGATTGACGCAGGAAACCATTCTGGAGCAAGGATGGTAGGGGTAGCCCCCACAATCCGAATTGGCCCCCAATCCCATGGATTTTTTGATGGAGAACTGGTACATATTTCCACAAACTGCATGTGGTATTTAGCAACATTGAGGTCATTTTTGGGTGAAGTGTTGGTATTTTTTCCCACATGAATGGGGGTATGGTACCCTCCCTGGAAGAATTGTCATCGGAAGATGGGGGCTAAATGCCACCTTCTTCGGCTGATCCCCACCCAGTGACATTTTTAGTGACGTTTATTATACCATTGTGTTTGACCATTTGTTTGGCAATCTCTTGTCATATATATATATATATTCTGGTATGCCATTTGATATTCTTCATCTGAAATATATTCTGACATTTTGTCTGGCACACATCCTGAGATTCTGCCTGGTTTGATTCTCTGGCATTCTTTTTGACATGTTTTCTGGCACATTTTTGACATTCTATCTGACCTTTCATGATTTGGCATTTTATCTGACATTTGATCTGGCATTTTCTGACATCTCTGGCATTCTGCATCTTAAAATGTCTTAAATATCTTCTGTCATGTTATTTTCTGTTTTCTATCTGACATGTTCTCAGACTGGCGCTGCTTCTCTTAGAGGCGAAACTTTACACAAAATCTACCCTCTGGTAAATTGAGGTAGCTTGTGGAAATGGCCTTTTAGAGTTGATTTACCTATAACAAATGGTGATTTTCTATAGCTATGTTAATTTACCAGAGGGTATTGGGAAGGGATGATGGGCTTCCTTGACCTGAAGGTAGCCTCAGTTCTCAGGATGTACCCTCTGGTTATTTAACATAGCCATGGAAACTGGCCCACTTATAGATGGTTTACCTATTAAAAATTGTGATTTTCCATGGCTATGTTAAATAACTAGATGGTATATGTTTTGAGGAAAAACTATGGTTTCCACCGAAGATGTTCCCGTGACAAATCCATTGAAGATGTTCTTTTGCAGGTGATGCGGACAACACGTTTTCGAAACCAAAATCAAGACACATTTCACAACAATAAGAATCACAACTTTCGAGAAGAGTTATGGTGGCACTGATCCGAAGTTTGGCACTGGAGATGCTTCATTTAATGGCAATCACTGCATCCGAAATCGGTGGCTTTGTCATACACGTCACAACGTGCGCTGCATTGCAGCGTCACGACACCATTATTGACGTGTGGCGAACTTTGCTTGGTGTTGCTGAGTCTGGGGGTTTAAATCTAACAACAAAAAACATAGTTGTTGGTATATGTTGGTATACATATATACATATATATATATAAATTATCATTTAATTTAGCGTGATAAATCGTGGTATTGTGTATATTGTGTTTAATTTGCAACAGTATAGTTGGGAGCCATTTTTTCTGGCTGGAAGCAACGCTGTCACAACGATGTCATAGATGATGACAAGGGGAAATATTCCGAATTCGACCTGACCTATCCTGAGCTAGTATCAGTACTGGTTGGTGGTTTGGAACATTTTTTATTTTTCCATGTCATATTTATTTTTCCATTTCATATATGGGATAATCCTTCCCATTGACTTTCATATTTTTTCACGATGGTTAAAACCACCAACCAGATATTATATGTAGTATTTATATGTTATATACAGAATATTACAGCGCACATATGTGATCCCAACTGACTTTCATATTTTTCAGAGGGCTAGGTATACCACCAAGCAGATTATTACTAACCATCATAAACCATTAACCATAAGCATATTGCATAACCATCATCATTAACCATTATTAACAGTATATTAACCACATACTAACCATGGTGCTGGGCAAAAAAAATATCGACCTCACTACGGTCTCACTGGATGCTACAGGGAATCATCGAATCATCCCCATGCTGGGCCCAACAAGTGAGGTGAGGGAAAGATTATAATTTACCCAGATATATGGGATAATCTAGAATATAATCTAGAATAATGTATTAATATATGGAATAGTCAAATATGGAATAGTCAAATAATATAATATATGGGATAATCTAGATAATCTATAATATATGGAATAATCAAATAGTCATAATAGTATATGAATCCCCATATATGGGATAATCTAGAATATCAAATATCTATAATATAACCATAGAATAGTATTTTTAACAGAATATATCAAATAGTGTGGGGATTATATATATATATATATATGAGTCCGGTCTCCGGATCCCTGGCCCCCACCCAATGGTATGGTCCCCCAAGCTCACGCTCTCGGGAACACGGGACAGGGGACCATACATACATGCATGCATGCATGCATGCATACATACATACATACCTTACATTACATTACATTACATTGCATTGCATTGCATTACATGACATGACATGGCATGACATGACTGACATACATGCATGCATACATACATACATACACACACACACAGACATACATACCTATCTACCTACCTACCTACATACCTACATACCTACATACCTACGTACCTACGTACACACGTACACACGTACACTCGTACACACGTACGTACATACATACATACATACATGCATGCATGCATGCATGCATGCATGCATGCATACATACCAACATACATACCATCATACCAACATACCAACATACATACCAACATACCAACATACCAACATACCACCACCACAGGCCACAGGGGGGGGGGACCAGAAGAACCATACCACCACCACAGGCCACAGGGGGGGAGGGACCAAAAGAACCATACCACCATCCCAGGCCACAGGGGGGGGGCTTGGGCGTCCTGAGTCATATATATATATATATGTATGATAATATGGATATAATACGGACCGTAATACCCTTAATTAATGTTAACTATCAATATTTGTCCATGGATATTTTCAGTCGGGAATTGTCCAACTGATGGGATGCTGGGAATTATGGACATTTTCGATATAGGATGGGGCCCCAGTTCATTAGCGTTCAGTTGGTGTGTTTATAACTATGTTATACCCTCTGGTAAACTAACGTATAGCTATGGAAAATAACAATCTTTAATAGGTAAATCAACGAACTAAATGTGCCATTTTCAATAGCTATGTTAAATTACCAGAGGGTAACAAGTTGGTGTATGATACGCAAATAACATCAAATAACATCAAATAACCATGTTTAAATGGGGCCCCATAAACCAACAAACATTTCACTGGGGGGCCCCATCCTGTATAGTTCCTAAATAGTATGTATATACTGAGCCGGTGATTGTTTATATGTCTACTTGGTTAAGTTACTTTTCGGTAAAGCTGATAAGTTGATAAGAGTATATGTTTATTTGGTGCCCCTTAAACAAATCCGAATTTGGTTACCAAAGGAAATTGGTAGCACACCTGGTACTTAGGAGTTTTTCAACCGTACATTTTTTACACTCCATTTTTGCAGGAGATCTTCGATGCACAGCTGGAAGGTTTCTTTTAAGTGGATGATTGGGGACGGGGGACCCCCATTAAAATATGGACACCTCCATATATATATATATATATATATTACAATATTGGTGTATAATGATGTGAGTTTTTAAAAAACATCATTATGTTCATCACTATCAGTATTATCATTATTATCATCACGTCATTATTCTTCAGCCAGATGTTATTTTGTTGGAAAATTCAGCAATCTGAAAATACGTGGAACACAATAACCATCCCCAACTGAAGGTTTATGGCGGTACCACTTGATGCTTAAAAGTGTTATTTACCCTCTGGTTATTTAACATAGCCATGGAAAATTGCCCATTTATAGATGATTTTCCCATAAAAACCTCCATTTATTAGGGATTTTCCATGGCTATGTTAAATAACCAGATGGTAATATATCAGCCTATGGCATCCCCAAATTGTTGATTGATTTTTTTGCTTCAAATTGATATTGATATTAATGATACTGTGACATCTCAGATTCCATCGGGATTCATTTTGTGGGATGGTGTAACTGTCGTGGGGCCATGGGCCTCGGCCATCACAAACAATACCCATACAAACAAATTAGAAACAAAAACCCTTTCAGGTTGATTGATTTGATTGGATGAAACAATGGGTTTCCGAAAGAAATTTCTCTGCAATGCCAATCTGGTTGGTGGTTTGGAACATTTCTTTTTTTTCCATTTATTGAGAAGAATAATCCCAACTGACCAATATTGTTCAGAGGGGTAGGTCAACCACCAACCAGCAATATGTTAGACTACCTGGAGCTAGATTCTAGATCCAGACACGATCTTGGGCTCATAGCTTTTAGTTGCCCCTTTTCAAAGGCGAAAGCCCGCGATCCAAATGACACACTTTTTTTTACTGAGATCGGATCAAATATCGGGATCTGTTGATCTTATGGTGGTCCACAATACCCATATGCAACCCATGGTGCTGGTACATAAAAACCTACAAAACTGGGTGATTTTGTTCGGGTAAATTTTAGTAAATATAGCATACATGGAGCATCTGGGATATGGTTTCATGATGTTTCATGGTGATTGACTCCACGAAAATCGGGATCCCATTCGGAAGTTGATGGATTTTTTGTATCAGTGGGGCTAAAAAATATTAAAACAATGAGGTACCAGAGCACCCACTAGATTGGATATGTCAGTATTAAACCATACATTCTTGGGAGTCAATACAAGCTGAAGCCTGTGAAGTATAACTATGCTCCAAATGGGTCCGAATGAGCAGTGTTCAAAAAACTTGTTGGTTGATGATTAGTTGGGGGATTATACTACCAATGTATTGGGGATTACAATAATCTAATAGGGGAATCCCTATTAGCCAATCTTCGTTAGATTTTGACGCCAGATTGAGCGCAGTTTCAACTTGATTTGAACATAAGTTGAAGGTAATCAAAGCAGGTTTTGCTGAGAAATGTTCAAAAGCGTTGAGATGTGTTCAAAAGCGTTAGTGGGGCCACATATTACAGTGGTAAAGTATACATAAAGTTGACTTGGGAGCACAACTACCTAGAGTACCCAAACAGATCCGGAACTGAATTGTTTTTTTCACAGCAGAAACGCCCGAGTCCCACCTGCTGACTACGCGCTGCGCGTGGAATCCACACGCTATTGGAGCAAGGAGCAGTGGAAAGTTTCATTGTGAACATGAAATCCCCGGCACAGAACGAAAGTTACAATGCCATCCGTCGCCTGGTCGGGTTGGACAACTTCTGACCTACAAAGGGACCGAACGTTGGCATGCCAGTGGACATCCATCGTGACCCGACATGGACTGAGTGTTTGTGTAGTCAACGGGAGGCAGGACGGGTCGTCAGAAACAGCCCACGTTGATTGTTTAAACTGTATCCAAAGTGTACGAAATGGATACACCATGCATTTCAGGTTGACATTCATCAGCCCATAGATTCTCCTACTGGTTGCTGGTTGATTCAGTGATAGAGGAAGAATGGAGGACATTCCGATATCCCCATCAACGGGATTCGACAGTTACGGCCCCTCTCTTATTTAAAAAAGACGCATGCAATTGTTGTAACTGGGGTATTATATGATATCGTATAATCAACGGCCATTTCAGGAACCTTAATTGGAGGTAGTTACGATTTAAGGCCTTCCTCAGGTCTGTGTAAGGGAACTTCCCCTATCTCCCCAATTCATATGGCCAGAAATATGGTACGTTTACGTACCTCCATTTGAGTATCCTGAAATTCCGAGAAAAAACAACGACCTTTACTGGTTGGTGGTTTGGAACATGTTTTTTTCATATATTGGGAATAGTAACCCCAACTGACTTTCATATTTTTCAGAGGGGTATAGGTCAACCACCAAGCAGTTTACAATCGACATCGTGATAGGATTCAGACAACTATCCCAACATTGCCCGACGGCTTCCTGGCCTTGCAGAAAAACACAGCACGCAGCTCACATGTCCCGCGATTTGTCTTGTTATTTCAGCTGGCGACGTCAGGAGTTCAAGTGGAGGCTGTAAACTTGGTTCTAGGTAGCTATATGGCCCTTGTGACTAGTTTTGTGACTAGTTCAGTACTGGATCTAGCGTTTCATCATACAACCTCTGAGATGTTTGAAAAGGGGTCCGATGTAGCCTGAAACAAGATGAAACAATACTATAGCAACAAAAGGGGAAGGGATGTTTGCTAGGCTAACCCCATACTAGTCCTACCAATCCGACCAATCCTACCAATCCCAGTTTGGGGCGACTGGAAAAATACCAACCGCATTGAGTTTACAACCACAGCTTGTACTGGAAGGTCGCAGAAAACAGATTCGTTCGGCCCATATCTTGGCGACAAAAGCTGCGCCCAACTTCTGAGTTAGACCCCAAAAAAGTCATTGACAAATGATAGGCACAGTTTTATTTTCGAAACCCCTTTGTTCAATGATAACAAAAAGTGTTTCTTGTAGATGTTTCCGCAAATCAATGCTAATCGATCCATTCCCTTTTTGGTATTAAAACATAGCAATGGAAAACCATGGAAAACCACCATATTTGATAGGTAAATCATCTACGAATGGGCCATTTAACCCATATCTTAGATTACCAGTGGGCATTCCATTTGGTTTGGCCAGATCTTAACGCCGTCATAACCATGTCAGTATAGATGAAGACAAGAAGGGGAATCTTCCCAAAATGGATGATCTTGTTTCAGGGCAGTGGACTATTATTGTTTAGCCAGATGTTATCCCCATATCGGGAATTTCCCAATGAATAGTGGGATGCAGCACAAAATCGGAGTTGTTGAATTTTTCATGGGAATACATTATTATGTGATGGGATATAACCCGATATATCATCATTTAAACAGTTTAAACATGGGGAAAATTCCGAGATTTCACTACCAATGTTGACTTTTTGAGAATTTCACCAGCAATTTTCGTGTTTTGTTCATTTGAGCGCCACCAAAAAAGCGCCAGTGAAGCCACAACATCTAGGGATCAACGAAGCCAGTGGGGCTTCTGAACTATATATCAAAACATCCATGGTAAACCAAGTAAACTATAGTTATAAGTACCATAAACCATAGTTATTGGAGTTATAAACCAACTTAGCTATCTTGGGGGCCTCACATTGTAGAGATGGATATTTTTCACTACAATTTACCATCTTTTTAAGCCATGGATATTAATACAAAATTATACAAACCGTTTTGCGGCTAAAACATATAGTTTTCTCTATGGTATCAAGGCATGATATAGCACTACACTATATTCTGGCATCTTTTGCGTATTCACAAGTGTGCCCGGGATGAAATAATCGTCCAATCTCATGTTTTTTTGCAGGTTAGGTTAATAGATTGCAGATTAATAGCGCAAGATTAAGTTGCACTAGACGAAGCATATCCTGTGTGTTTACCCCTCTTTTTGATGGTTGAGATTCTTCTTTTGAACATGTGAAGCTTTGCTTCTTTGGGTGACCAATCCAAGTTGTGTTGCATTTGTCATGGTCAGCAAGTCCCTTCCACCTAATATTAACATATATCAACTATCTGGAAGCCATTGTTTACTACTGGTTTATGAATTTTGGTGTCATATGTGAGGTAAATATCAGGGTGATCGCTTGGATTTTCTCAAAATGCATGGGAACCAAACACTAAGCAGTTTCTGAGAGAGCAGTGCCCAAAGCCCCTGTATTTTTTTTGTAATATACTATATGGTGCTATTTTGTTGTAAGGTTCTACAATTTTTAAAGTCCGGTTTTGAGCCAACCAGTCGTTTTTTTTTTGGATGTTAGATGGTGAACTCAACCTTAAGTTGGATTCTTATCTAGGAATATGGTAGAGAACTCATGATCTTATTTTATTTTAATGCATTTGATCCCACATTATGTTGGGACAGAAAAGTACCATTGTCGATGCTGAAATTTATACAGCAAGTCTCAACTCTGAGTTGGCTTTGACCCAGCATCAGCTGGTAAGTCCTCCCCCTTTAAGATGACATGGGTAATGCTAACATTTTTACCGGGATATATGATCGCATTCTCCATTAACTAAAAGAGTCCGGTTCAGTAACCAGTAATTTGTTGGGGATCACGGTCTCACGTGTCTAATATCTACTTTTAGCTGCAACTGCACCAGCAATTGCATCACATTGCTGAACAGTTGTTGCTTTTCTTTGGAGCATCCCCTGTCATGACTCTTCTAAATCAGATTTTGCTGAGTTAATTTGTGACAGAATGATTAGGAATGGTGTATATAATTGGATTTTCCAGATTATCAGTATAATTTGAGATAAGTATTCACAATGATAGTCAAATAACAATTAGCCAGACTATCAGTGTTAGATTTTCCCCAACTGGTGATTCCACCAGTTTGTAATTCTACAGGGGTGCTATTTGTCAAATTCTGGACTGAACCCCTGGATCACAAATCCTGTCTCTCTTGTTTCAAAGCGGTTTGTAACGCATACATACATATATTATATATGTATAATCCATTTGACTGGGGGTATTCCATGTATATATATATACCTACATACATACACATATATATATATACATACATACATACACACAGACAGACAGCCAGCCAGACAGACGGACATATATATATATATATATATATATATATTATACACATTATTACCAGTATATTCCATCTAAGGAGGCATATTCCATGTAATTAATTATATATATATATATATATATGGATGGGCAAATGATAACAATTCACTCACCTGAAATTTTGGGCCATTTGGGGATCAGGATTGGGACGCTTCCATCTTACAACAGCAGTACAAGGAGCTGACGACGTCCGATTTCGAATGGAACCGTGGGTTGTGGCTGCGAGCCCGTGAGCCCTGTTCGGTTGTTGATTCGTTTGTCATTGAATAGGGCCTTAATAGGGTTTTAAGCATCAAATTGATGATTAGTTTGTCATCTAAAAAAGGTTTTAACCATCAAACATGTCTAGATATGATAGATGATGGTTGGTTGATGATTAATTAGTTAATTAGTTTGTCATTTTTGATGCTTAATAGTGGTTGGTGAACCATCGTTTATATAGGTTAATTATAACATATATCCATCAAACATTTCTTCGTAACTTGCTTCCCTGAATTACTATTGAGGTCCCCCCGGATAATGTTAGTAACTGTAACGCAGGGTGGGTTTTAGTAGTTGTTTTCGTCACATGTGCCAGATCTTTCTGTATTGAACCAACCTGTCACCAGTGAATAGCGACCAGACCTACCTTATATTTTAATGATTTCAGTCCAAAAGGATTGATTTACTGTAAGAAAAAATGCATGATCGGGCTACAGTATTCTGCTTTACAAGACATTCATTTTCTCCCCAAGGTACTATGTGATAATTAGTTCCAGTTTTTGTTGGGATTACTTTTGCTCAATTTTTCTTCCGAAGCCGAAGATTCTTGCGCCTCAGAGGAAGAGGGCAGTGCCTTTGCTTGGGGGCTCCTCGACGTCCATACATGTTTCATATCGACAAAAAAAAACCCTGTAGGTCTATAGCGTTTTTTTTGTTTGGCCTTGTGTTGAAGATTTGAAGCCCGCATTTCGTTGAAAAGGTGATGTAAGTCCATATAGAATGAAATCAAATCAGATACATTTCCATACAATTCCTGTATTTGATGGGTAAATCATGGTAAATCTCTTTGATTCTTCCCTGGGTCCCAGCCATGTTGAAGAAATTCCGCCCCTAGCTCAGCAAGGAGAAATTTGCCGGCCATATCCATGATCACGAGCTGGGACCTGAGAAAAACCATAGCTTTTCCGGTCCCCAGGTCTCCCTTAATGTCTTCCGAAAAGGTTGAGATGGAAAAGGTCGAAACTAAAACTGAATGATATACCCTGATGTACAAAAAAATATTTGGGGATGGGAACAATGAATCCATTTTCATGTCCGGATTCAGATTCACCAATGATGTGTGGATTTCTTTGAAACCGGACAGATAGCCATTAACAATATCCTTTTTTTTTTCGGACCCTGGTACATCTAAGCTTTATCATTTCGCATACGGGAACCACATCCCCACAGGAATTTGAATGTGACATCCCAAAAAAATGTTACTATATTTGAATGTGCCAGCTGACTTGTTGATGTTCAAGTAACTGATCCAACATGTCTTGCCCTACATCCTCATCATACTGTGGATGGTTGCTGGCTACTTACCCATATGACCCCATTGAATCCCAATAAACCCTTTTACATTCCCATGAAATCACGAATGCCATGAGAACCCGATCAAATCGCCATTTTTATTGGTTAAATCCCGATCAAATCACAAATTCCCCGTTTTTTCTTGGTGAACTCCTATGACATTTCAATTTTTTCCTTGGTGAAATCCTATAAAAAGCCCCGTTTTTTCTTGAAAAAAAAATGTGGCGACCACCACTGCAACGACCACTGCAGCTGAGGTCAGTGACCTTGGCCAATCTCGAGCGGAAGACCTCAATTTCCCTGGAGCAGTGCCTCTCCAGTAGCTAGGCAATCAATAGGTAATGAATATTAAACAGGGGAATAGATATAGTGATAGTGATTTTAAATGAATAGGGCAATCAATCAATTTTAATAGTTATAGTGAATATTGATTGCCTATTAACTACTTACATGTTAATATTGATTTAGTTGCCTAGTATATTGGCTCTTAACTACTTGATATACTGTTGATTAAATATCTGAACATGTTTGTTGATTAACTAGTTGAGGTAACTAATATACT
The DNA here is from genome assembly GCA_947184155.2 of Cladocopium goreaui. Lineage (NCBI taxonomy): Eukaryota > Dinophyceae > Suessiales > Symbiodiniaceae > Cladocopium > Cladocopium goreaui. The sequence continues at coordinate 27,613 of CAMXCT020004715.1, forward strand.
GTTGATTGGATGTATATAGGTACTGTAATACATTTACTAGTCTATAGTGATTTTAACATATATATATATGTATGTATGTATGTATGTATGCATGTATGTATTGTGTATAGGTAATTTCTACTATAGGCAATCTTTAGATAACATTTAATTTCAAAATATTATAGTATTATACTGAATATATGTTACTATTATATCAATAGTTAATCGGTAGTTGACTACTTGTGTGAAGTTGATAACTATATTATCGATAGTAATTACTACTAGAACTAAGGCTAATCATTGGCATTAGCTTCCACCAGTGGTTTCTGTAATCACTCGTTTTTTTTTTTTTAGTAGCAGTAATTTGCATTTTTTGTTGTAACAAGACACTATCATAGTACTTGAGTATTGCGTGTAAATTCTAGTAGTGGTATAGTAATTTGAAGGCAGAAATTGTCAATGATTCAAAGCACTAGGAATTGCAGTAGAAGTTGCTAATGACAACTGCTATAGCAGTAGCAATTAGTCGTACTGAGTATTCCCAAAGTTAGTTTGATAATTTTAGTTGTGTTATATACTATTGCCAGCTATCAAGTAGGACTGACTAACGATTGTCTGCAATTAGGCATACTACCAGTTAGTAACTATTCAGTCTCAACATCTCAAAATAGATTGTAGCCAGAGTGGTAGTGTAGAACACTGATATTTTCTTAAAGATGCAATGCAGCCAGTAATCAAAGCTGATATATTGAATGTATATATGTACTGTACTACATGCCATATCTTTCTGCATGAAAATTCAATAAAGATCATGCTTGACGGTGTCCTCCATTTGTGTGAGGGGTAAGTGTCATCGCTTGTAAAGGGAGATTTCCATCCAAAGGGTAGACCCCATCTGGGTATTTAACATAGCCATGGTATAGATGGCCCATAGAAATAGATGGTTTAGCTATTAACAATGGTGATTTTCCATGGCTATGTTAAATAACCAGATGGTCATTCTTCATTGATGTCGGAAAAAGTATTGCTACACAATTTCCATGAGGTTCCCTGGCTATATATATATATATATCCTATATCCCATCCTTGCTCCCCTCATCCCCCTGCGTAAATCAGGTGCACCTACCCGGCAACTGTTGTCCTCTGGGCAGAGCATTTGACCACTACTTTCACAGGAGTTTACTTGTCTAACTTTTTTGCGAGTAGCTATGGGTAGCTAATATATAATCTGGAAATGAACAAAAACATACAGTGTTGTTTGTTTGATTGCTTGTTCGCTTGTTTTGTTTTTTTGTTTGTTTGTTTGTTTGTTTGTTTGTTTGTGTGTGTGTTCAAGTTTGTTTGTCATATAGACAAGTTAGTGCTACTAGTAATAGATATTATCAATAACAATCACTACTACTAATGACACTAACAATAGTGCTTGTAATCTATTGTTGTTGTATTACTGCTGATACTATTACCACTACTGTAGCACCAGTTTAATATCTATGAGACATTATTATAAAATATACTGCCAATAGTAGCAAGTACAACTCTTAATAGATATAATACCTGTTGCAAATCTGATAATAGATATAAATAGTGTCAACAACCGCTAGTCAGAGTAATGTGGGTAAAACGATAATAAACCATCACCTTTTTATCACCAATTTTATAAGAGGTATGTTTACCATTCCCAGTCATGGGTGGTTTATTGTTCTACCCACATTACGACAGATTGTTGTTGTTCATTATATAGTTATTACTATTATTACTATTCATTATATAGTGTGTATTACTATTCATGTTTATTGTTATACTATTCTGTTTATATTGTTTATAGTTGTTGTTGCTGATCACCGAGGTCTTGTGAAGGATGATGACCTGACGGCATTCTGCCGAGAGTCGCCAACTTAAGACACGAAAAGAGTGACAGCCAGCGACGGTCTGAAAATGGTGGTACCAGAAACCGGCCATGTTTTTTTAATGGAATAAAGATGGGAAAGGGGTATATAGATGATAAACCATGAAAAACGATGATAATCGATGATAAACCATGACAAAAACATAGTTGTTTTTTTCCGGGTACCCTATGTTCAAAAAATCCACATCACAATCCACACATTTTTTTGGGAAAATGTCGGAAGATTAACGCAATGCTGAAGCTTCATCGCTGCAAAAGGCAACCAATGAGAGGGGAAACAAATATGTTTGAAAACCTGTCCAAAATGATCCTCAATGTAGCGGCATGGTTTTGATTACCTTCATCGGCCCTAGATCTGTCAAACCGACTGTTTCAGAAATTGACATTGTTTTTAGCAACAAATTCACAGAATTTCATCCACTTTCGTGGAGGAAACTTACAAAGACCAGGGTATTTGGTGATTTCAGGCGGAAAACCAAGACCCGGAGAACATCACTGAAGATCCGGAGTTTTCGGAGTTTTCTCAGCCCTTTTGTAGTGCCAGTAGTTGACCCCTGCTGTTGCATGCAAGCGACATTTCAAGAAATGAACACAGCAAAAAAAACACATTCTACTATCTTAGACTATCTTAGTTTTTGAATGTAAGTGGTTAAGTGTTAATGGTTTAAGATTAATATGCTATCTGAAGCTTTAACCACTATTCTACTATTAGTAGTTCATTCATTATTACTTGATAATCATTTATCATTACCAGTAGTGCCGCACAAGGTGGTGGCGGAAGTTTCAAAAATAGGACACTATAGGAGACGTGAGTTGTTGTGATGCATGGATGGCAGAGCGAATCCACTGATGGACCGAAAGGTGCTTGGAGTTGTGTTTTTTGAACTGGTTGCAATGGTTGCAGTGGTCACCTCACCCACAACTGCTGGATGTGGTGTGGTGTAGTGCAGTAGTTGTAGTTGTAGTGTAGTGGAGTTGTAGTTGTAGTTGTAGTGTAGTGCAATTAGTGTAGTGTAGTTGTAGTTGTAGTTGTGATTGTAGTTGTAGTTGTAAAGTAGTGTAATGTAGTGTAGTGTACTGTCGTCTTGTGTGCCCTGGTGTAGTATAGTGTAGTGTAGTCTGGTGTAGCGTGTGTGTGTGTGTGAAGTAGTGTAGCTGTAGTTGTAGCGTAATGTCGCGTAGTTGTAGTTGTAGTGTAGCGTAGTGTTGTGTAATATAGTGTAGTGTTGTGTAATGTAGTGTAGTTGTAGTATTAGTATTAGTATTAGTATTGGTATTAGTATTAGTATTAGTATTGGAGTAGCAGCAGCAGCAGCAGGAGTAGTAGTAGGAGTAGTAGTAGTAGTTGTAGTTGTTGTTGTTGTTGTTGTTGTTGTTGTTGTTGGTGTTGTTGGTGTTGTTGGTGTTGTTGGTGTTGTTGGTGTTGTTGGTGTTGTTGGTGTTGTTGGTGTTGTTGGTGTTGTTG
>CAMXCT020004716.1:0-7500 GCA_947184155.2 Cladocopium goreaui
GCAGCATGCCATGCAAAAGAGGAAACTGCCAGCGAATCACTTCAATTTTCTCGGTTTCCTCGCCTAGCTTCAAATCAATTTTGAACTCTGCATGCACCAATTCCACAAAGAACAATGTCTTTGCGTCAGTTGTGTGATCGGCCACATTCTGAAACTTTTCTTCCCACGTCTGCAACAGAGCATCTTCCATGGGCGAATTCTTTCCTTTAAGTAATTTCACCCAGATACCTTTGGCCATGTAGTCCGGAAAAAATGACAGAATCCAGGTTCCCGACGGTCCAGGCGCTTCTGATCTTCATGGTGCAAATCCACTTTCACTACCACTGCCAGTTTGTCTTTAACCAATCCAAGGTGTGGAGCCAAGACATCCGCCAGTCGCACAACCATGTTCACCCCAGTGACTCTGTCATCTGTTCAAACTGATTGCTTCAAACTTTGCCACCTGCAAAGTAAGAAGTGGCATTGCCCCGGTCACTCTACCACACACGCGCGAGTTTGCAAGTAATATATAACATACTTGTCTGACATTCTTTCTAACTTTCTTCTGCACATTCTTTGTCCCATATCTTCCTACATGAGGTCCGGCAGGGAACACTTGGCGTGGATACTCGCGGTTGAGGTCCGGCAGGTAACACTTGGCATGGATACTCGCGGTTGAGGTCGTGGTTGAGGTCCGGCAGGGAACACTGGGCGCGGATGGTCGTGGTTGAGGTCCGGCAGGGAACACTGGGCGTGGATGGTCGTGGTGGAGGTCCGACAGAGAACACTGTGCGTCGAGGGTCGCGGTTGAGCAGGAGGAGGAGGAGGAGGAGAGGAGAGGAGGAGAGGAGCAGGCAACTGACATAAAATCTAACAACCCTCACCTGGCAGGTGGGGAAAAATGGAACTTGATGCACACACGAATCCCAATCGAGATCATGGTTTGTATCCTTGTATTGTTGGTATCATTTGGTTGATGTTCATTGAGCTTCTGCTCAATGCTTATGTCCCAAAAGTCCTGGGGGCTGCTATTCAAGTCAGAAGTTTTTTTTTTGTGAGTGGTTCATGTGAGATCATGTGAGTACCTTAAATGTACCAAGACCAAAAAGTGTTCATTGAAGGATGATTTAAGTTATGAAACCATCAAGTTGCTGGGATACCAATGGTTCAAGTAATTTCATGTGCATCCCATCGAAATGGTAAGGGCTTAGACCTGGATGACGTGTGCAGTCTCTTCAGGAGATCACCACATGAGGTGGATGTGATTTTCATGAAGTGATATTTTTATGGAGAATAAAGGTGATATAGTGTTAGAAATGCAACAAATATATGGCTGGCTGGTGGTTTGGAACTTTTTGTATTTTTCCCATCATATTGGGAATAATAATCCCAACTGACTTTCATATTTTTCAGAGGGGTAGGTATACCACTAACCGGTATGACTTTTCTCGGTCCATTGGGTCCCCTATAGTCAATGTTTTCTTAAGGATGGTGAGCTGGTGGATGGAATGGGGGTTTTCCCTTCAAATTTTCGGATAAACTGAAGTATCAATGGTTTGCGTAGCTGTGGCTATTATCAGTTGTTTCCAAGTTCCAAGTGCAACCACCCAGCTATAACTTGGTCTTCAAAGCTTTAAAGAGCACATCGATATATCCGCCAGAAATCCACCCATTGGCCGTAATTATTCGCCAACTTACCTATCTTTCCAGATGTTGCCAAAATTAGTGCAGCGGCTTAGTCATTGTGGTATATTCCAGTAGATACTACTTATGAGGGGTTACAACCCACTTACTCACCATTTTGCTAGTTCTTGAACATCGAAATATAGTGCGCATTTTCCTGGTAAATATATATATATATACACATAATTATATATATAATAATAATTATTATTATATATATATGTACTCACTGATCTCGTTTTAGGGTCTAGATCCGTGGGGTTTACATCAGCCACCTTTTTCAGCCAAAGTAAGCTGTCTCAAAGCAGCCTCAATTGAGACATTTTGAACACTGTCCAAGGTCGACAATGCCATGTTGTGGCTCGACATGACCCAAACTTGCCCGACAAAAACTGCTCAAAATTGCTCGACATGACCCAAGCTGGCCCGGAAAAACTGCCCAAACTTGGTCAAAACCGCTCAAAATTGCTCAAAATAGCTCAAAATGCATCAAAATGCCTCAAAATGCATCAAAATGTCTCAAAATGTCTCAAAATGGGTCAACAAGTGTCTAAAGGAGTGATGTGCTTGCATATGCAGGTGCGAAAGTTGTCATTACTTGGCATTGCTGTTGCCGGTCTCTACTGTTGCATGGGCTTAAGGTCAGTGTCAATCGCGTCGAGGTCATCCCTGCTGCTACGTTCAGACCCCTCAATCGTCAATTTCAACTGACAGGGATCACTTGTCATTGGATTGGCTGCTATCCCGCAAAATCTTCATTGCCTTGATAGGAAGAAACCGTTCGTGCCCACAGTTTCTTTTGTTTCATTACTGCCTCTTCGTGATACCACAATCAGACATGAACTTCTTGGATTTTCTTGGTTTTTGTGGAAATTTGAAAGGTATCGGATCTAAACCTGACGGATCTACACCCCAAATTGCGAACAGTGATATACATAGCAGATTTGTATGTGTGTGTATATATATATATACATCCTATTATATCTTAGCCTACCCCATTTAGCACTCGTTTCTATTTTGCTAATTGGTTTGGCATTTCCTCTGACTTCTATATTAAATTTGTTGTATAACTAACCTACGAACCAAGTTCTACCCAGAAAGTCGGTATGGTTTATTGATCATGATGTTTCGCATATATATATATATATATACATACATATATGGCACATCTCTAATGTATCCAAGGACCATGCCGCCACTTTTCCTCTTCTCACTTCGCTTCCATAGCCAGGTCCAACAAGAGGAACACCAATGTCTCGCAGAGGGGTCGACAGTCGCATCAAGCCTGGTCTAGAGCCTGGGACGTGAAACCTCAAGCAGTCGCTGCTAAACCCTGTTGTTCGATGATGAAATATAGAGAAGAAAATAATAACCAGTTTATTCAGCATTTGAACTAATAGCTCGAAAATAACCCATCGAGGAACTCTGCCGCAAAAAAAACAAAAGTCCATCATGTTTGCGCAGGGCAAAACCTACACCGCACCCCCTATAAGGGCACCCCGAACAGAGCTTACCCTGGGAAGGCACCTCATGCAATGGCGCATGCTCGGCGTAGGCCTTTGCGTACGTTATATGCTACTGGTCACCCAAAGACATGGATACAAAGAGCCTACTGGCGGATATGTTTGGTTCACTATTCTACAGAGGTACCATAGAGGTACCATTGGTTACCATTGCGATAGGACAGATATAAGGGGATAGACTGACCGTTTGCCCCAGTGGAGTAGATATTTAGTGCTGAATGTAACCATTTTTTTGGGGATCTAAACATGGGGGTTCAAGTAACAGATGGGGATTTAAGCAGCATGGGTTAACTGTATGAACCCCCGACAATATGGAGATGTAGCCAACCTTTCATATGAGGCTATGATACACCAATCATTTTACAGGGATACAAGAGGATGTAGCAGGATATTACCAACAATTAAAATGTTGGTCAAAGAAATAATGTGTAATGTTCTTTGGGGAAGGAAGGTGGATTTAATCAATCGAACTTGAATTCTTCTAGTGTGGGAAGAGTGAGTCCAAGCCCTTCAAAGCCTGTGGACCTCGCTGATTGGATCAAGGATGAGCCCAAACCAATCTCATTCCAGATGGTCCATGTACAGTATGTACCCTCTGGTAAACTAACGTAACTATGGAAAATCACCATTTTTAATGGGAAAACTCACTATAAATGGCCATTTTCAATAGCTATGTTAAATTACCAGAGGGTAATGAGTATGTGTAAAAACATAATATGTTTACACAGATCGGTATGTAGCAGAGTTGTTCAATATACCATGATTTTACACAATTTGCTGATATACAAAATATACATACAACATAACGTGTGGATATGCTTATGTATGTATATATATATATATATTACATATCTACATATACATATAATATATTATGTAATATAATATATCTATATATATATGTATATATTCAATATCCCGCCTACACCTTCCGCCTACGGGCTTGAGGAAAGAGTCATCGTTCAACAAACCGTTCGGTGCGTTACTGTGGCATCATCAAGGGTTGGGGGTCAGCAGTGATCGAGTTTCTGTGGGACAATGTGAAATGGGCAGTTTTGTATAGCTATTTGACATGATGCCCCACAAAGATTTGGGGTATGGGTTAGCACCAGTCATCTACTTTCATCTACTTTCTGCAAGTCAAGCTGGGCTTGGCAGGCACTTGGAGGTCCCACTTGGAAACTGATGCAGCAAGCATATGCAGAAAGACCTTTTGGGATAACACCAGCTAGGGACTTAGAATCGCCAGGGTTGTTGACTACTAAGTATTCTTATTCCCATGTCTGCTTGGTTATATATATATACACATATTTGTTCCCCGCATGTTTGGTGGGCAAAATCCAATTGTTCCTCATGTCTCTTGGGTAAAGTATGGTATAGTTAAGTCTTTCTTGGTTTTTATCACATGTTTATCTTTCATATTCAGCATATTCCAACCTATTTGGCGTGATAATCCCCGGTGAGTAACATACTGTAGGTTTCACATGTTTCATGGGCATTGAAAGCAGCGATCAGAGTTCCATGGGCTATGAGTAAAAACCCTGGCACCCTAGGTACCCTAAGATATCGGGTTAATGGATGTTCATTCCTCCCAATATGGTAAATAGGGTTTGACCCACGCAGTTTTGCATGTAAAATCCCAAGTGGAGAGCAGTTGCGAGGCTGCTCAAAGCAGTTGTCGGAGACGACACCAAAACTTAAGAGACCTGGCCCAAAAAGATTGTTTTTTTTTGGAACAGGGGGGGACAAAGATACCAATCATTACAGGGCGATGTTTGATGATATACATACACACATACACACATACACACATACACACATACACACATACACACACATACATACACACATACATACATACATACATACATACATTCATACATACATACATACATATTTATATACACACATACCTACATACATACCTACATACATACATAGATACATACATAGATAGATAGATAGACAGATAGATACATAGATACATACATACATACATACCTACATACATACACACAGACAGACATACATACATACATACATACATACATACATACAGGCAGGCAGGCAGGCAGACAGACAGACAGAAATACAGACATACCGACATACAGACGTACAGACTTACAGACTTACAGACTTACATCCATCCATCCATGCATCCATCCATCCATACATATACATACATATACGTATACGTACATACATATACATATACATATACATATACATATACATATACATACCTATACATACATATACATACCTATACATACATATACATACATATACATACGTATACATACATATACTTACATATACATACATATACATACATATACATACATATACAAACATTTATCATATACTTACATATACATACATATACATACATATACATACATATTCTTACATATACATACATATACTTACGTTTACATACATATACTTACATATACATATACATAGATATTTACATTTACATTTACATATACATTTACATTTACATATACATATAGAGTATATACATGGATACATAGATACATAGATACATAGATACATAGATACATACATAGATAGATAGATAGATAGACAGATACATACATACATACATACATACATATTTATATACAGATATGTTGTGTTCAGTTGTCGAATTCAGATGGTTTTCTCCAAACATGGTGGAAATACACACACAATTGGTAACTTGAATGGGGTACATTAATGAACATGATGATCATTTAATCAACTCTGGATTTAATCATCATCTTATGTTCAGACAAACTCCAATGAGCCGTGTTGAAAACCATCGTGGAAATCGGTTTCACCTGTCGATTCGACAGTTACAGGAGATTTGAATCACCCATAGTGATGAATTCCTCATACATGCGAGTATTATTTGTCCCTGAAAGAAACCATTGTCATGTGGGTTTTCTTAAAGCGTCAATTGCAATGGGAAATTTTATGATTAACCAGGATTTTTTGGATTTGCCTCATACTGAATATGTACCGAAAGTTCATAGATCCAATGCTATGCCAGGGGTTCTGGGTTCCAGGATGGTATCTAGTATTGGTTAATCCAATGTATGTGGGATTATCACAATATATGGGAATATCCCATATATTATATATACATATATGTGGGATTATAACCCCTTCATGGGTTAATGGGATTTCTTGGTTTTGATTCGATAATTGTTTTGATCCGTGACATGGAGATGGACAAAAAAAGGTCCATCACTGAGTCCGTTCTTGTTTGGCCAGAAAACCGATGAATCATCAGTGGGAACATGTTAGAACTAGTAGTCCTTGTTTATCCTTATTTCTATACGATCCTTTTTTGGTTGGTTTCCAAGGGATTACTCTCTGGTGAAATCGCCGTTAAAATAGTAGGTGCATAATCTCTAAACAAGCCACGCTTTGCACACCAATGTTAAATTCTTAGAGGGTAATTGCTCTTTAAAATACCGAAACCAACGCAAAAAACAAAGCAAGTTCCATCAATTTCCCCTCGGTGTGACCATGGACATGGTGAACAGACTAACAGTTTGATTGACCTAGACTCGTCACATGAGCAGTGGCTTCTTTCAACCCAACAAACATTGATATAACGGGGGTAGAATGGGGATATAATTGAAACATTGCCAACAATGTGGGGAGATAGTGGGGATATGGTAGATGATGGGATGTATAACCAACACTATAGTATTGTACCTTTAATACATCCTATATATTGGAGACTTGGAAACAATCCATGAAGATCCATCAAGTGGAAATCCCGTTCTTAACCAAGCAGGATTAAGAGGAATGATAGAGGTATTGAACACTGCTCACATAGCAGCGTTTAAATCCCTGAGTAGTCGTTCAATGACCCAGTGAGCCACTGAATTTTCATGGCAATGAACCATGGCAAGAGCCCTGAACATTTTGAGGTTTTGACTTAGCGGGGTAATCCCTTACTATATATATATATATACCCAAACACAAGGAAGATAAGTCTCCGGAAATTCACATGAAAGGCTGCAACAAAGTTGGCCCTTGAAAGACTCTTGTTTGACGATTCGGGCACTACGATGGGGTTGAACCACAACCTAGGATTCCATATTGGGGGTAATGAACATCCATAAACATCAGCTAATTTGATGCGAAAACCAGGGCACCATTGGGTTTTGATCCATTACACACATATTATATATGGGAGCCGTCCGTAAAAGCAGGTCACAAATTTATGAATTGATGCGTTTACTTTGCTTTGCGCGATTGCTAAAACCTGCATCGCGATAGGCTGAGCGATTGGTTGGCGATTGGTTATACGGCT
>CAMXCT020004716.1:10000-30917 GCA_947184155.2 Cladocopium goreaui
CTACCCCCAGCACTACCACCACACCCGCTGCTACTGCACCACCCTGCACCACCACTACCACTACCACTAGTACACCTAGGAATTTCTGCTCTTGCTTTTAAATCCAATTGCACTCGTGTGAAGGGTCAGAAACGAGTCAGAAACCAGTCAGAAACCCGTCAGAAACCGGCCAAACGCAATCTCTCTCTCTCTCTCCCTTGCCTATTCCCTCACCCTCCCATCAGAACTCCTACGCCTACTCCTATTGCAATTTCCACTACCACTACTGCTAGTGCTACTGCTACTGCTAGTCCTGCTGGTACTACTGTGAGTTTTCCGGACCGTTTCCGGACCGCGCAAGCTTATTTTGCTTCCAAATTTGAAATCGAATGCGTTCACGCATGGATCCTTACTCCCACTACTAGATTTGCTACTACTCTTAGTACTACCACCACACCCGCTGCTACTGCACCACCACTACCACTAGTACACCTAGGAATTTCTGCTCTTGCTTTTAAATCCAATTGACACGAGTTCCGCTGAAGGGTCAGAAACGAGTCAGAAACCAGTCAGAAACCAGTCAGAAACCCGTCAGAAACCGGTCAAACGCAACCATCTGTTTCCCCCTCCCTCCCTCTCTCTCTCTCTTTCTCTCTTTCCCTCCCTCTCCCTTTCTTCCCTTGCCCTGCTACTAGAACTCCTTCTCCTATTCCTACTCCTACTCCTACTCCTACTCTTACCCCTCCTAATACTACTACTACTACTACTACTACTACTACTACTACTACTACTACTACTACTACTACTACTTGGATGGCCCGCGGGTTTGCTAACCTTTATGCAATGGATAACCACATTGTAAGCTATTTACAACTAGGTTAGAGTAATTTATAAGTAGCTTGCAAAGGTTTACAACAGCTGCCAATCATTTCTAACTTCTATAGCCCTTATATATTTTACCCTGGTTACTAAAGGTTTAGGCTAAACCCCCTAAACAAAACAAAAGTTATAAGCAAAATTCCCTCACTTAGTAAGTATTTAACATGAAGCTTAGCCCCTCTAGCTTACCACTTAGCCAACCACTTAGCCACTTAGCTAAGTGGTTAGCTAAGTTGGCTAACTGCCTAGCTAAGTGGTAAATTTCAAAGTGGTGACCTTGTTTTTTCAAAAATTATTTTTGGTTAAAACTACTTTCAACTTTGTTCTGAAATCAGAAATTTCATAATTTGGTGTTCCATTTTGGCTTTCAGTTGGGTCAATGTTAGTTTTTTTTTCAACTAATATTTTGCCAGTGCTGGGATTTCAACATGTTATTTTGGATTTTGGGTGAAACATTGGCTTGACATGGCATGTATAGGTCACATAACATGGGTGGCAAGTGACATCCTTGAAAGCTGCAAGTCATCATGTTGCATGTTTGTTTGGCTACACATTTCATGTGTGCTTCTTATTACTGGCACAGCTGGCAAGGGAAAAAACAGTTAGCTGCACCTTGAAAATGTGCTACTTAAAAATTGTTCTGGCTTGGCATGGTTTGTGGGTATATGAAAAGCATTAATGGAATGGTGTGTTATTTTTAGCTTTGGAATCAAGAAAAACCATGTGCAAGCCAGCTGATGCAAATATACCATGCCACCCTGTGTGCATAGTTGAAGCTGGCTGGCTTCAATGCATGTGAATGACATTGCATGATGTGCTGTTGTGTGTGTGTGTGCCAAAGCCTTGTGGCTACACATTGCATGTGGTTGATTTGCTTGCATGTGGCCTTTGTTGAACAGCCTTGTGGCTACACAGTGATTGGTTTGTTTGCATGTCACACTTGTCTTCCATGTGTAAAAATCACCCAAGCTTGAGGGCATGATCTTGGCAGACTTGTCATGACTTATAATATTGTTTGTTGTGAAAGCCTATTGGCTGGACACATGCCCCTGATGTCAAACTTGTTCAGGTGACATAAACTTGCAAAATTGCTTGCCACACAATTCACACTTTGATGCTTGCCTTGCATGTACTGTTGACACCAGAATTATGAAAATGAACATGTGCATGCTCTCACTGCATTGCAGTACACTGGTTCAAAATACAATCCAGAGAGTCTGTGTGAGTGAGTGGCTGGCCACACATGGCCATTCCTCCAAAGGCAGTTGATCACATCACCAAGATCATGGCTTCTGATTTGGGGCCCTTGCAGAAGTGGAAATCCATCAAGGACATGCTGTTGGAGTGTGGGGTTGCCTATGTGGCTACTGCAAAGGCAACAGCTTTTGTTGTTCACCCCAAGAACCGAAGTGGTGCCCTCATTAGCCCACATGGTTGTCACCGCAAAGGCTTGCAGATCATGAAAGCTGGTGCTGACATCAGCTTGTTGGGGAACAGTGTTTGCATAGAGCTGAGCCCCAATATGGCTGAAAGGCAAAAACAAATAGATCCTTTTGAGAAGCTGGTTGCTTCCACACCTTTGCTGTCCCCTTTGCTGGGCACTGAGAGGTATGCATCTCTCAGCAGTGGGCATACATGCCAATTTGTGAAGGCCCTTGTGCATGGGTGCCCAACCTGTGAAGAAGATTTGGCAGGCACTAATGGCAAGCTTGGAGCACATGTGTGGCAGTCTGACAGGGACTTGAAAACTATGGTTGAAGCTGGGTGGGAGTGGCTAGTGCTGCCACACACTGTGGAAGCACAATTTCCACAGCTTCCAGAACTCATCCAGCATGCCCTCAACTGCCCCAACTCAGTCTTTGCCTCCCAATCAGAAATGGAATTGGCATCTTCAATTTGGGATGCTGTATCAAGCAACCCCCAAAAGGAAGTGAACTGGGATGAGGTGTCCATGCATGGTTGTACAGGGGGCAATGTCCAAGATTATGCCAAAACAATTGGGAAGTTTGTCAAGCTCTACTCTGGCACTTGGGTTGAATTTTTTGCATTGTGTTTTTTATGAATGTATTTTTGTTTGACTGTGGTGCACCTAGCTTATCAACTTGTCACATGATGATACCAAGGTAATGGCCAGCTACTTGATTTCCTGAATGTCTTCAGCAAAGAGTTTGGAGAGAATGCTGTCCTTGGAATAGAATTCTTTTCCTCTGTTGTTGACATGGTGATCAACAATGTGGACCTGTTCCCATTCCTGCGATGTGGCCTCATTGTGACCAACCTGACCTGTGGCAAAGCTAGGTGTGTTGATGGCTTTGCTAGGCTGCTCACCAAAAGTGATGTAGAGAGGTGCAAGGGAACAAAGCTTAGGCAACAAGTTCAAGATGTTGAGAGCTTGCTGCAATCTAAGTGGGGGGAGGTGTTTGCAGCCCCACAAGAGAAGAAGCACATCTACTACAAGGCTTTTGGTAAGTGCTGCATCAGGGCAATCCTTTTGCTTACTGGCAAATGGAAAATGGGCAGAGAAAACAAAGAATACAAGGACATTGAAAGCATCAAGGGTGCTTATGACAATGAGCTTGCTTCATCCACACCCACAGCGCAGTTGCTAGTGACAAGCCAAGCAAGCCAACCCAGCCAGTCAAGCAAGGCAGTGGATCTCCAGCAAGCAAAAAACCCAATGTTTTTGGCAATGCAAAGCATAGAACTCAAAATAGGAAACTTTTACAACCACAAGGACTTGCCACACATTTTCCTACTGAAAGAAATCAATGCAGACCACCTTGTTTTGTAGGCACAGGAGCTCTTTGAAAATACAAAAAAAAACAATCACAGTGCAGGATATCAAGGTCACAAAGGAACTCAAACCCTCAAAGGGGAAGGCACCTGCATTAATTGCTGATGATGCAGCAAAGTTGACCCCTACTTTGGTTTGCAGAAAGGAAAATGACAGGGCTTACATCTATGGTGTGTTGTTTAGCATGTGCAAGTCCTACCACAAGAAAGTGTTGATCCAGGAGGACCCTGTCAAGAGGATCTACACTGATGGCCAGGCCAAACAACATGATTTGACTATGGTCCCCATGACTGACAAGGTTGACAAGATTGTCTTGAAGTCGCCTGGCCAGCTGTCCAAGTTTGCAAAGGTCTCCTATGGGGGCACTGAGTGGTACATCTTGCCACCCAAGCCTTGGAAATGTGTTGATGGGACATGCACTGGTTTGGTTGTTCCCTTTTGGGTGGCATGTGGCGCCATGGTCAAGGAGGATTCCAACATGGCATTTGAGATGAAGGATGTCAAGGGCTTGAAGGTTCAGGTTCTCTCCAACCCCAAGCAGCTGCCTGCCAAGACTATGCTCTCAGTAGTGGATCCTAGTGCTGCTCACAGTAGCAAGGGCAAGGGTAAGAGTGCCAAAAGGGAAGCTTCTGGCAAAGCTCCAGCTGCAAAGAAAATCAAACAGTAAAGGAATGGTTTTATTATATGGTGTTGATACTAGTATTGCACAGGAACTGATACATGTGTGCTTTGTTGTTGTTGCTACAAGTCCTCTATACTCAGTTTCAAGCCATTGCTGCAAACAGGTAAGTGCCATCATTTCTCAAATGGCCACGGCAAGCTGGTACACAGCACTCAATATGTTGACCCAGGACCTGCATGGTTGCAAAAGAAATGCCATCCAAAGCTGCCATTACACATGGGGTGCTGCCTTAGATGTGGGAAGGAACTTGTGACCTACTTGCATGACCAACACATGTCAAACAATCCCATATTGTGCATTGTTGCTGTAGGGTTTTCACTGCCAGTGTCATGTTTTTCTGGCACCAAGTTATTAATTGCATGTGTTGAACCTGCATCAACCTTGTGGGCATATGGCCTTGTGTGCATGTATACTTCAGCAGCTTTTAGCTTTAGTATGATATCTACTTATCAGCCTGAGTGCTGCCATGGCCCAACTTTCTGTGCAGCATTGTATCACCATGAACTCCAAACAATGGAAGCTGCCAGACAACATGATCAAAGAGAAGGAAGGTGGTGGCCATTGGCTGCAGTTGAGGGCTAGCTGTTTTGGCTTGTGCAACCTACTTAGCACTGACAAGGTAGACCCCAAAGCAAGGCCTACCATCAAAGACTCTGTGGGCTACAGGGCTCTGGTGGAGAAAAGGAATGCAAAGGTCTTTGCTGCACCTCATGATGCCCTCTTTGGGCAGGAAGAAGCTGGTGAGCCACCAGCCAAAAAAGCCAGAAAACTTAAGGACAAACTGTCCCCTGATCAGCCTTTGGACATCCAGTTGAATGATGAGGGCGCCATTCTGGCTATCAAAAGTTGTGCAAGGCCAACAGATGACTTGGTGATTGACTATACCCATGACAATGTCAACATGTTCTTCTACTACATGCAGGAGTCTGGTGTCAAGATCACTACTGAGGGAGAAGGCAAAAGACCTTATTCTAGGACTGGCAAGCACAGCAAGACTGCTGATAAGCCAGCTGGCCATGCTGATAAGGATGAGTAGGGTCCATGGATATGAGACATGCTATCCACTGGCTTGAAAAATTCGAAAATGCATTCTGTGACAGTGCCTGACAGCATGGCAAACCCACTTGCATGCATGCAAGCAGCCAGATGTGTTACAAAAGTGTAGCATTACAACCATTAGCTGAATCATGTGTATGTGTGAAGGTTTGCAGGTCCTTGTGCCAGCCTTTGGGCTACAAACCATGTATGACATGCATTGCCCACTAGTGAAAGAGAATGTTTTCACTATGACAACAAGCCTGATGGCTAGACACCTTGCATGCCATGTATTGTAATTTGCACCAGTTGCAAACCACAGTGGCAACACCATGGCCACCAGCATGCTTGCTACATACCATGCATGCCATCCACTGGGCCAATCTCAAGGATGTTGCTGTCAGTGATACATTCTGTGTGTATGAACTTCCACTGGTTGCATTTAGATTTTTAACACTCCTGCTGTGATGACCACTATGTTTGCAGGCACCCACACTGAATCAACTTGGAACATGTCCCACTTCATGCCATGTGATGTGCAATGGTTGGAGACATCATGTATCTTCTGTGATGCTGCTGTTTGAGACTTGGTGATGGGCAAGGTGTGACTTGCCACATGTTATTGGTTGCATGTTGTGCTACCTGGCCTTCATGTCATTCTTGATGTTACATCTTAGACATGTTCTGTGCCATTTCAGCATTATGCATTGTAGTATCTGTGGGCATCACTGGAATATCATGAACAACAGTTCCAAGCATGTCATGATGTGAATCAGCAGCAAGGATCACTGCAAATATGTCAAAATCATTTTCCTTCATACTTTGGCATCATTTCTGGTGACATTCATCTGAAGCCATGTCTGCACCTGATGTTCCTGACCCAAGAGGCACCCTTGCAGCTGCTCAGAGCCTTAGGAGTTCACTTCGTGAGCGATTCAGCACCAACCTTTCCAACCTGAACATCAAGAACACATGCAGTCTTGTTATCAGTGGATGCAGTCCTGATTTGTCAGCTGATGAGTGTCTTTGATGAATATAATCATGTGTTTTCAGTGTTTGGGATGTGGTTTTGTTGGGGTATAGCATGTGAATGCTGACTTGACATTTTCAATACTATATATTTTGTCCTTATGTCACATTGTCATGATCTAAGGTTGGAGCTGTGTGGAAGGTACTACAAGGTTGGCATTAAGGAACAGGTGCCAGTTTTCCGCTCTCAGACTGAGGATGTGGATCTCAATGATCCATCATACAACTGTCCTCACACTTTGTTCATTTGGTTTGATCCCATTTTGAAGCTGTGGTTTGTGTCAACTCAGCCCATCATGGACATTGGCAAGGGTTCCCCTGAATGGGATGAAGTTGCCATATTGGCTTGCATGGATGTTGACATGGAGACAGTTTGGGCACCATGGAACAATGAGCAGACTGCCAGACTCAAAGTGGAGTTTGGTCAGACTCATGAGTCTTTGAAGGCTCAGGCTCTTGAGACCAAGCTCAAGGAAGCTGAGGCAAAGCTGGAGAAGTGGCAGGAGTGGTGGCACCATGGGGGTTCCAATGATTTGGTTGAGGGACCTCCATCTTGCCCTCCACCACCACCTAAGGCTGCTCAGCCAGGTCAAGGGTTGAAGAGGCCCAGGATTGATGAGGCAACATACCATAAGGCTGGTGTGTTGCCTCCTCCACCTCCTCCAGTGCCTGGTTCAACTGAGAAGCCTGAAAGGGCATCAGGATCTAAGGGTGACACTGAGAAGGTCAGCTACTCATGGAAATCTAGATGTGTTGCCTTGGTGGCCTCGCTTGAGATGAAATTGCCAGTTCGCATGGGCTATTTGGTCAATAAGTGACTTTGGTCAAACTGTTATCCATGTGTTGTTGATGGTTTCATACTTGCATGTGTGGAAACTGCTTTTGCATTGTAGTGATATCCTCATGAATGGCTATAGTATGGTTCTGATTGGATGCATGGCTTATCAACACCCAATTGAATTACATTGTCCATCTCACATCACAAAAATGAATGGCTGGATGTATGATGTACATGTTCCAACAATGCAGTTTCTATGTGATTGCCCAGGTTCAAAGAAAACGAGCAATTCATGGGCATGCTCAATTTGCACAAGGAGGCTATGGAGAGATTTGGCACTGATGCCAAGTATGACTACTGATCATATGATGAATTGAACAGTAACCAAGCATACAATGATCAACATTATTGATTATGATTGAAAACAAAGCTGCTGTTTCATATTGAAATTGACACAATTCAGGGCATGTGCAAAGCACAGTGACCAATTTGGTCTAACTTCATGGATATGAGCAGAACACAGGCTGCTGAGATATCTTGCCGGTCAGCTGCTGATGAAGCCCACAGCAGGGATTCAAAGCCACTCCCAGCTTTACCTTGTGAACTTTGTTGAGTTTACAATGGTTTCAGTTGTATTTGAATATGTTGAATATCATGATGTGTGTATTCAATGTTAGCTAGTGAATGGCAAACAATAAAAGAAACAATGCATGCTTATGTTCACAAGAAGTACATTCTTGGATTGGCTTTGAACTCAATGGAGTATTGAATGATGTACCATTAATGCTTAGTCTGCTTAGTAAATACACAATTATTTCTAATTTCAACAATAATATATGCAAGATTATTATTGTTTTATATCAAATTTAGGAACTATATTTCTGAAACTTCCAATTTAGATATCTAAATTGGAAATATTGTTCTGTGAACCTTAAATTTAGATATCTAAATTGGAAAGCTTCTCTTTGGCATTTTAAATTTAGATATCTAAATTGGAAACCTGACTTTTGGCATATAGAATTTAGATATCTAAATTGGTAACCTTGGTTTTTGAAGTTTAAATTTAGATATCTAAATTGGAAAGCTTCTGTTCGACATTTTCAATTTAGATATATATCTAAATTGGTGAACTATCCTAAGTTTTGAATTTACAAATATATTTGACATTTCAAGTCGTATCTTACATTGAAATTCATAGGTGAATGATATCTGCTGTGGGCTGTAGCAGGCAGCATTTTTTGTAGATATCTTGTACATTTCATTTGGTAGAGTATAATCCTACCTTGGCTAAGAGCATACAGCTTGTTGTGCAAATGTGAAAACATGTGGTTGACCTTTCTGCTGATCACTCTGCTATCATGCACCATGTGTAGCCAATTCTGGCTTGCATGTTGTGAGTGAGATACAGTTGATTAGCTTTGTATGTAGGAAATTCTTGCTGTCCATCAGTTTGCAACTTTGCATGAGGTCACTGTGATGTGTGGACTTGAACCTTGAGCATGTTTTGTGCCACAATGGTAGTTGTACAATTTGGTTTTTTGTGGACTCAAATCATAGCTGTTGGTGATACTCAATGGCATGATGCACTACACCAAACAATTTTGGCTTGCAGTTGATAGCTGGTTAGGTGTTTGTAGCTGTGTGTGGCTGCCATGGGTGGTAAAGGTAGAAAGGGATATGGTGGCAAAGGGAATGAAAAAGGAAAGAGTGGTGGTAAGGATGGTATTGGAGGAGGACATGGTTCCCAACCTGATGCATTTGACAGTGAGTCAATTGCCAGTGCTGATGACTTTGTATACTCCTACCACAAAGTTGAGTTTGCTTCAGATGGAACTGCAAAGCTGTGGTTTGTGGAGGTCCACCGCACAGGGTGGCAGGAATGGAGACTAGATTGCAATAACTTGTGCATTGACACTGATTATCATGCAGCATGGCCAAGTAATTTCCATCCTGTGTGGGAATGCTGTAGAAGGTGTCAATTTACATTTCATACCATGTATTACTTTACACATGGCATTCACCAAGGACTGATGTTGAAGACTCCATCATGAAGTGCAAGGGCCTGGGTGATGCAACTGAGCGCATGTTCTATTGTTACAAAGTGTACAGTGAATTTGCCATCAGGTATGTGCAGCCATGGCTAAGAGATGGAGCAATGTTTCCTGGTTCTGCCCTTCCCTCCAGCTCTGACCAAGAAGGACTGTGAGGTAGATTGAACAGTGAAGACACATGTGCAAGTGTGAAACAATATTGCTGAAATGTATGCACTTCATCTTGCAATCAACTCAACAAGCCTTAGTCTTTGTTGATGCAGTCAGTTGCACCATATGGTAATGTAGCTTGGATGTGTACAGTCAAGGGTCACAGCTTGTATTTGCACCCAAGTTGTAGCATGATGCCCATGGATGGAAAAATGAATTCTTAAACTTTTGCATGATGTGTACAAAGTCCATTCAATCAGCCATCAGGCTACACACCCACTGCCAATGTCCATGTGCTGCAGTCTGCACAAGCCCTGTGGCTACACACCAGTATGTTGGAAGAGTTTTGGCCATTCACTCACATGTTGGCATGTATTACTGAGCCAGGAAGGCTAGAGACTCTGTTGCTATTGTTTGCATGGTATTCCAGCCTTTTGGCTACACACCATCTTGATTGAAATAATATACCAACTGGCTTCTGGCACATTGCGCATTATCATCAAGACCTTGGTGTGCAGCCTGCTTGATCAAACACTAGCACCTGTAGTGTTGTTGGTTTGTGCTGCATTGTGCTGTGAGCAGCCATGTCAGCTGCTGATTCTAAGCCTGATGAAGATCTGGACATGTTTGGCTACTTTCCATGCTCTCAAAGGCCTGGAGCTTGGATGGGGGCAGCCTATATGTTCTTCAATGCTTTGGACAAGGAGAATGACAAGGAAGCTGCTGGGCAGCCATCTTCAACATGTACTACAACACAGGCTGATTGCAGTGAAAGGGCTAGGTCTAGATCCAGGAGTGTGAACAGCAAGAAGCCATCTGAACCAAAGGGTCAGAAAAAGTAGGCTGCATACATGGCTCATAATGGGCTGACAATTTTGAATATTACATGAAGGCAGAACATTTGCAGCAAAGTGGTGGCTGCAGTCTTCATTTTGACTTGGTCATCTTAGGATTGCTGCTTTGAATGTTCACACTGGACAGTGGGCTGGCCAAAAAAGAACTCTTGTGCACAAGCCACCATGTTGGTGAAGAGTCAGAACTTCACACAAACATAGGCAGCAACCAACTTGCAAATGATATGGTATATTCTCACCACTTGTGCATTGGCATGCTGCATTGCACCCTAGATGCCATTGTTTGTTTTTGAATGGTGGTGAGCTGTGAGGTTGCTTATGGAATGCCATATGCAAGTATACACACAACCTTTGTATGCAAGTCCATTTGGGTCTATCAAAGGTAGTGAAAGTTCATTGGTGTTGTTGTTGCTGCTGCCATGTGGACAGTGGGTGACATTTGCAAAGAGATTCAAGACGTGTCAAAGCTCATAGAGGGCAAGGACACCAATGATTCTTTTTGCCATGCACTTGTCAAAGGAGCTTGTGCCAAGATCAAGGGCCTAGCTGACTTGCCTCCAGGTGATGCTGTGAGGATCAAAGATGCTGCTAGGTGTTTGAATGATGCCCACCTCAAGTCCATTGTGGATGTTTTGGAGCAAAGAATGACACTTGGTGTGGTGGATATCAGCAAATCATTGGTTCTGAAGCCACAGACACTCTTGCACATCTACAACTACATGACACATGATGAGTGGAAAGAGTTGGACAACCCCAACACTTCCTGGGCTAGAAAGCAAACTGTGGTAGCCTTGAGGCTAAAAATGCTTGGGATTGCTAGCATGCATGAGCAAACCATGAAGGCTTGCATGGCACTGTTAGCATGCTCTCTTACAGTGGTGCCTGAAGAAAAAACTAGACGACGGTTGGCCCGAGAGCGAAAAAGATGTGTTTCAAGCAGCTCTGAGTATGGTAGTCGTAAAAGATAGTCGGTGAATAGTTGGTGAATTTTATTGGTGAATTTTATATGAGCTATGGAAAGACATGATGTAAAAAAGTAAGATTGATCAAGAAGAGAATATTTGGTAAAGGGCATCAGATGACATGTGTCTTGCAACCACAGAGAGAAAGAGGGGGAAGAGATAAAGAGAGAGAGAGAGAGGTCAGACGCGTTTCCACACAAAGACCTTTGAGATACAAAAGAAGCTCGGCACCATGATGCCGTGGATGACCTTAGTTGCAAACAAAGGTGGGCAAACATAGTCGCAATGAAAATGCTACAAAATGCAAAAGTACACAAACAAAGGCTCAGTAAGAAACTAGAACTCCGTGCAAGAATGCTGTGAATGATAGCAAGTTCGATAGCATGATGGCAAGGATAACACCTGTTTCACTGCATTTCTCCGATGTCCCTACAGGATGGAAAAAAACTTTACAGACAAACAACAGTTGGCTACTGGTTTTGCATGTTCGTCACGAACAGTCTCTCCAGACGAACATACTGGTTTTGCATGTTCGTCACGAACAGTCTCTCCAGACGAACAGTGCTACAGATTAATTTGCGCCAGTTGCACTCAGTGCCACTCGGTACGCAAGCCTTCCAGCTCCCTGATGCCGTGGATGACCTTAGTTGCAAACAAAGGTGGGCAAACATAGTCGCAATGGAAATGCTACAAAATGCAAAAGTACACAAACAAAGGCTCCGTAAGAAACTAGAACTCCGTGCAAGAATGCTGTGAATGATAGCAAGTTCGATAGCATGATGGCAAGGATAACACCTGTTTCACTGCATTTCTCCGATGTCCCTACAGGATGGACAAAAAAACTTTACAGACAAACAACAGTTGGCTACTGGTTTTGCATGTTCGTCACGAACAGTCTCTCCAGACGAACATACTGGTTTTGCATGTTCGTCACGAACAGTCTCTCCAGACGAACAGTGCTACAGATTAATTTGCGCCAGTTGCACTCAGTGCCACTCGGTACGCAAGCCTTCCAGCTCCCACAAGCTGCGTCCAAGCAAAGGTCGGTACCATGATGCTGCAGATGTGGCATGTTTGCCGCTTTTACTACTGCAGCAATCCGGCTACTGCGGTCGATCTTTATCTGGGCACCTCCACGGACACGACCTAAGTTCCAGCATCTCTGTGAACGCAGAAAGATCTTCCAGCCAGTCAGCAGGATGCTCATACTCGAGATTCACAACGCAGTCGTTGCAGTGCCCGCAGATGTAACATCTCTCGGCTGCCATTGTCCTCCAAACATGTTCTATGCTTCTGACTGTTTTTTGATATATTTCAGATGATGATGACGAAAGTGTGGTATTGTCACGGTCATGATCTTTGCCCAGCCAGCAGAGATTTGCTGAGATGTCCAGCTATCGTCTGACTCGTTTGGATCGCCGGGTTCTTGGTTGGCACCGCAGCAAATACAGATGGTGGTGTCTGCCTCCTTCCAATGACACATTTTCTTCAAAACAACTGGCCAACCAGCTTTTACCAGATAGTGTCCGGTTTCTGGTTGCAAAGAATATTTTGGAGCCAATTCAGAGCTCCCAGGCACAAATGAAAGAACGTGTCGTAGAATTTGTTCATCAAAGACATCCGCCCTTGCACGGATTCCCTCCGCATTCGCTGCCATGGCAGACCACATTTAAATCCCCAAATACTTTATGCGACACGTTTGTGCACCAAAATTTTGTTTGTTGTTACCTGCTGTCATGTCCAACGATGTGGGCGCTGCCGCCGGGTATCCTTCAACACCAAGACCCATAATGGGTACAATCTCTTGCTTCTTCATTTGAAAACAGAATGTAATACAAGTATATTGCAATCTCCCCGCAGCTGTAAAGCAATCGGCTGCCAGGCGCGACATGCTGTTAATGCAGGCTACAGAAGTATTAGTTGAAAGCGCAAGGTTTCGATATTTCCACCACAGCTTGACCTACAAACGTCACATCTATTCAGCGAAACGCATCGTGAAAACACGACTCCGGAGTTTGACATAGCAAATAAGCCCGGTACCATGATGCCGTGTATGACCTCACTTCCAAACAAAGGTGCGCAAACACAGTTTTAATTGGAAATGTTTAAAAATTGGTATCCAAAAAACAACAAGTGAACGCAGTGAATGATTCCGGGCACAAAACAAGTTCGATATCATGATGGCCTGGACGAGTTTTCGCTCACTGCATTTCTCGGATGTCACTACAGGATCGAACAATACTTACAGAGAAGCAACACTTGGCTACTCATGTCACAGGTTCGCCACGAACAGTTTCCTCAGGCGAACAGTGGTGCAAATTCGTTTGTGTACGCAGTGAATGATTCCACAAAAACAAGTTCGATAGCATGATGGCATAGATAACACCTGTTGCACTCCATTTCTTCGATGTCCCTACAGGATCGAACAATTGTTACAGACAAACAACAGTTGGCTACTGATCTACCACGTTCGCCACGAACAGTTTCTCCAGGCGAACAGTGGTGCAAATCAATTTGTGCACGCCGCGCTCAGTTCCATGTGCCACTCGGCCCGCAAACCTTCCAGCTGCCACAAAGCCTCCAAGACATAGGGGCGATTGTGCCAAGGGCGCAAGGAAGGTCTTTTCTTAAGCAGCAACTGGACGGCATCCTCTGCAGGGTAGTTGTAACCCACGACGAGCCAAGCACATAAAGCCCCAGCACTTCGATTGATGCCTCCAAAGCAATGAAAGAGCACGTGCATGGATTCGCCCCTGGTCACTGCCAGCATGGACTGTTTCCAGAGTTGGCCACAAACAATTTTCCACTGTTCCAAACAAGAAGCTACCAAGTCAGGGATTCTTTCCTCCCAACGGTGCGGCGGCTTCAATGTCGTGTCTTCCAAATGACACTTGATGTGATAGACATTTTCTTGCTGGAAATACTGCGCCCAATCCTTTGGGGCGCCTCGAATCTCCATTTCATTTGCGCACATGGTCACCACCACGGTAACCTTCACCGACAGAGCCTGGCAAATGTCTTCCAAGCTGCAGGCCGCTTTGATGCTGCCAAGCAGCACCGACGCTCGATCCGTAGGTTTGCAGATCACGGCAGCGTCCAATGGCCACTCCTCTATGGACCCGAAACGGTAAGGGTGCCAACAGGTAATGCGGTCAAGGTCAGTCCAACATTCTTTGTCGGCGTAAGCCTTCCTGATATCTTCTTCGCGCGCCGCTCTCCACTCACGAGCGCTAGTGGTCATGGCTGCCACTGTGATCGAACAAACGTTTCCTACCTTGAACACGACGCAAGCTATTTAACAAATCCGCATGCACAATGCGCAACTACAGATCATTGATCCGCAAGCCACGCGAGCGACGACAATGCAAGCACAATGCAAGAAAAAAACTACCTCCCGCGGCAACGAAGTGCAAATGCACAACTACAGGTCATTGTTTCAATCTACAGGTACAGCACGCAACGATGCCTTCAACCACAGGTGCGCTAAGGTCCAGCTGCGTACTTACTTCCAAGTGTGACACTGAGTTGCAGGCCACACTCGATGCCATGATGCTGTAGAACCACTGCTGTTTCCAGCCCTCCTCCATGGCATGCGTAACAAAAACTGCCATACGAGCATATACGAATATCAAGACAGATTACCCAAAAAAACAGCTCCATACCATGATGTCGAGGATCTCACATGTTCACGCGTTTTCATATGGAAAATCTCATAGAATTCACCAAATAAGCTCGGTACCGTGATGCAGTGGATGACCTTAGTTGCACGACTTTCTCTGTACAGTGAAACTGTAAACGAAGGATAACAAAAGCGCGCAAACGAATGCATATCATGATGGCACGGGTGACACCCTTTTCATTGCATTTCGCTCGATGCACGGACAGTCCCTGTAGCATCGAGCCCGTCAAAATTCCGTGTTTAACAGATCATTCGTCATTGGCTCGCACTTCCCGTTGGATGGACAGCAACTCGGGATCCTTGGCCCAACGCACATCCGACACCACAGATTGAAAGGTCGGGTTTGCACGAAGCCAGCGGCTCCACTGTCTATTCACTCTGCATAGGTTGTACCACCCGCAAAGTGAGATCCAAGCCAGAATCACCTGGAAACAATGCAAGTCCAGTCGGGCCAACGCTGGAGCTGCCAGCTTTGCGTCAAGCTTGGGAAGCCAGAATTGAGCCAGCATTTGTTTACCAACGCTGGAAGGGCGAGCAACAAGAGAGACCACAGAATTCTCATCCGCAAGCTCACGAAGAATAGTCAAACTCTCACGAGCCGCGAATCGGCGATGACCTTCCGCTGCGATGCAAATGTATCTTTTGTCACAACGTCCTCCATGATGCGTTTCTATGCGACCAACCAAGTCGCCCAGTAAATCCACCACAGTCATCCACTGCAGTAAATGCTCTTGGTATAAGAGATCGACACTTGCATCCCGTGGGTCCATGTCGACTAGAAAATGAAACTCCGGAAGGGCACTCAGCTGCTGGAGAGGCCAGATGCTCAAACGAAAACAAATCTCTACCGACATGGGCTGTGTCTCCGCCAAGTTCGGCGACGCGTGTTCATCTGCCGGCTCCATCTTGCACGGAAAGACAGGGAACGAGGGACAGGGCAATAACAAAAAGCAAAAAAGACAAATCTAGGACATGTAAGCCGGAAATGCAACATCCATCAACAAATCACTGGCAAACCTATGCGTGAATAGCCAAAGAAAGCTCGGTACCATGATGCTGTCAAAAACAGACGTTATATCATTGATTTATGCATACTTCTACAAAAGTGGTGCCATGCTGCAGTGGAATGCCATGATGCTGTCGATGACATCCTTTGAAAGAAAGTCGCATCGCCCCATTTTTGAGGACGCAACACACTGCTCTGTGACCTCAGTTGCACGACTTTCTCTGTACGGTGAAACTGTAAACAAAGAATAACAAAAGCACGCAAACGAATGCTTATCATGATGGCACGGATAGCACCATTTGCCTTGCTTTTTCGCTCGATGCACGGACAGTCCCTGAAGCATCAAGCCCGTCAAAATTCTGTGTTTAACAGACATTTCAGGACGCAACACACTTTCTGCGACCCTCCACAGCATGGATCTTTCCTAGCCAGAAATACCACGCTGGTTGAAATAAAAAAAAGCCGTGGTGCAAAGAATCACGCTGCGTGATGCACGGACAGTCCCTGTAGCATCACTGTCAGCAATGATATTGCATTGGCCCAAAAAAAACTACCACTTGGCACCCTTCACTTTCAAGGGCGTTTCCTCAACCAAGTCGACGGCGTGTCTTTTTTTCGAAGAAATCATCTGCACAGCTGCGATGGCGGCACGCTCGGCCATGATCGCTTTCACCTGTTCCTCCGATTGCAATTTGAAGACTCTTTCCGTAACCAAAACCATGTCGGAGCCATCATCTTCCGCCGTCAAACACATGCATTCACATCAAATTTTGATTGAGGACAATGCACCTCGCACAGAGATGAACCACTAAACTCTGTCTTTTTCGAAGCAAGAGCCGCGAAGCGCGATCGTGCAGACAATGCCAGTGGAACTGCGTTATTTCCCCATTGCTCGGACAGTCCCTTCCGCAATGAGTACTGAACGCAAAAGCACACGGCAACAAACACATGGCACTACAGCGCATCCCGCGCATCATCTCGCATTCCTCAGTTCCTAGCAGGACGCTCATGAACCGGCTCATTAGCAACCATGGGGTCGATGATCTGATAGAGCAATCTTCCCTGCTCATCACGTTCTTCTGGAACAAGAAATCCATACCAACGAAACTCACCAGGTTGAACCTTCTCCAGGACATTTGCCTCCATCTTTCGAAAGTAACCCAGAGCAGTTATTTCTACCTGGAGGAAGCTGTAATCGAAGTAGTTGTAAGTGTGACACCATTGAACATCTGTGGCACGCCCAAGAGGCATTTGAGTCGCACTCAAATCGATCCTGGAGGTAAAGATGTCTGGCTGGATTCTATGATGCGCCCGCAGCTCCTCCATCTGTGGTGGGGCGAGAGCTATCCACAGACGAATACTATCCTCCATTGAGTTCAAACCGAGATTGCTTCCCAGACTCAGCAAAGAAAATGGCTTCGCGACACCGATGCCTTACATGTGGATTGACACTCACTGCAAATCTATGTCGATGCTGATCTCTAGACTGTGAACTCTACCGCTTACAGTTCTTCCCAAACCAACGACAGACAAGTCTACAGTCAACTTCCAGTTCAACATGACAACTCCACACGCCTAAACTCACAGTTTCACTACAGCAAATCAAAAACAAACCGTTCATGATGACACCTGTCCGTGAGATCTCGGCAAACTGTGGCATGCAGCGTCACGCCCTGATATCCTCGGTGCCGCATGCCGCGTCTCAAACACATGCATTCACATCAAATTTTGATTGACGACAATGCACCTCGCACAGAGATGAACCACTAAACTCTGTCTTTTTCGAAGCGAGAGCCGCGAAGCGCGATCGTGCAGACGATGCCAGTGAAACTGCGTTATTTCCCCATTGCTCGGACAGTCCCTTCCGCAATGAGTACTGAACGCAAAAGCACACGGCAACAAACACATGGCACTACAGCGCATCCCGCGCATCATCTCGCACAGATTTTCTCACTTCAATCCAACAAGTGATCCATTGCCATCGAAACAAAGTCACGATCACAGCTGCTCGAACCAGTTGCTTAATCTCCTGTGCAGTCATTTCGAAGTCATGGAATAAGAGGTGTTTTTGCCAATGCTCCTCATTCTGCACAGAAGGCCCAGCTCTTGGAAGCATCCAACAGCAAACGCCTTCGATCACGTCGTTGAGATAATCTGGGCGAATCCCATAGCGAATGCGTCCCCCTTCTTCTTTCTCTCCGGGATAGAACCACTCGCCCTTCATGTGCTTCAGCAAAGCAATGAGGCGATCTGAAGTCGCAAAGTTGTAGGCACATTGACTTGTAGCTTCCCAACAGAATACTTTCCCAGAAGGCGTCACCCGGTTGGCCCAAATAATTCTTTCCAGAGGCAACATAGAATGAATAGTTCGCATCAAATCCTGCACATGCAGCACCAGTCATCAGGTGTCAAACACTTCAATTGAAATCATCAGCCATATATCCAAAAATTCAAATCTAAAATCGAAAAACAACGGAAATAACATGAAAGCGAAAACCAGCGGTTTCCAACGCAACTCCTGCATGACCGAGTGAACATTGTGGTCCGAAACGCCGTCTGGCAATTTGTCCTTTCTTCTTTGACGTTTTCCTTCCTTATTCTTGTCAAGTTCGAATGGTAGGTGGCCTTGTTCCTGTCTTTCCACAAAAGTCAAAGTCTCATTCTTTCGAGTGGGCCTCGCAAAGAAACCTTTCTGACCTGGTCGAACCGCAAATTTGTCTTCGAGGTCTTGCAGTCCTTGTTTCATGACTTCATTTTGCCACACGTCCAAATCCATGCGACCCAGCACTTCCTGCGCAAAATGCTGCAGTGAAGGATTGAAGCACTCCGATGTGATCTTGTTCCACAAAAACGAAGCCATGCGCGAAGACGGGTGGAGACATTCAGTGATAACCAAATAACTGCCGGAGATCTGTTTTTTGCTCTCAGGTCTAGTTTCACCATGTCTTTTGCACCCCGCCACGTTCGCATGTCCTTTCTCCATCAAAAGCTCTTTTGGCGCCGCCAAGATGACAACCGCCCATTGCGTCGGCTCTTCAGATGCAAAACAATGCAGCATCACCGTGCTTTGGCGTCCTCTAGCAGTACTCATTTCAACCTTGCAAACCACCAGCGGCGATTCCCGGAGAAGTTCAACACAAATGGTGTCACCCCACGTGTCGATCTCCCTCGGAGGTGGAACCTCTTGCACAACAACCTCTGGAGATCTAGCGACGTTGGGATGAAAAGAAGAGCTGGAAGCAGCACCAGCAGCCTGCGTTCGTGGAAGTTTGTCCTCGTGCCAAGGGTATGGAAAATTGCTCCGACGAACTGCTCGAAACTCAACGGTCATAGCTGACACAGCCTCTTGAAACTTCGTCCATTCTCTGGGCTCTCCCGGTTGGAACCTGTTCGTTCTTGAGTAATAGAAGTACAGAAAAAAACGTAACAACATAGAATTAAAGAAAGAAAACCTTACATATAGATATATTTATGCAAGCCACTGTTTCAGATCTGAATAGAAACTGCCCAACTCACGATGTGCGAGGTGTGTGGAGACCAAGTCAAGCAATTTCTGAAATTGTTCGTGCCAAGAATCTCCAATCAAACCTTGTCTCCGCAGTTCGGCAAGGAACCCTCGATCCTGGGAAACAAGGTTCTGGAAAATCATTCTCATCCCCTTTCCCAGAGTCTTGTATTTGTCTTCCTCACCCACGGCACGCAAACCATCCAGATCGTGCATCACCCACTTGCCGACCACGCCCCTCTGCGCGATGCCCAAGTTGTCCAGCTTTGCGTCCCACGGAAAAACCCCTTTTCTCATGAACTCGAACAACACTTCCAACATGTTCATGTACTCCTTGCAGACTTCCCACCATCCGTCGGCGTCACACTGCTGCTTGGAAACTAGTAATCGAACCTTTTCCAATCCGACCGCCATCAACTTTTCCTGGACCGTGATAGATGCGACAACATCTGCAGCCGACAAGCGCGGCACTTGCTGACCATAGAAACTGTTTCCTGGGAACAAAATACCATCCTTGCCAGCTGGAAGGCTACTTCGAAGATACACCTGACCATAACAAAAGGCCATCCAGTCCGAAAGACTGCCACGGTACATGTCAAACCGCTTCTGCTCTTCTTCTGCACCTCCATGTGGCCACCTCTTGTCAAGCATGCCTACACTATTTGCTCATGCTGCATGGTATTTTGTTTCCCCATGCGTGACTCTTGTCTTGTCCATTTGCTCACATCTAAGACAAGGAATGATCAATTCACATCTATAGAGCAAAGAGGTCAACATGGTCTGAACGTGAAACAGTGAATTAGCATGGACCAACGCAAAACATACTCTGTGAAGCTCGAGACTGGGATCGCAACTCCTGAGCTTGCGATAAGAAGACACCATCCTCTGGAGAACGACCTGCAAGCTCAAAACTCAGCTGCTGCTTCCCAAACAACGTCTATCAAAGAATGGCAAACATGCAAACAATACACATGCTATATATAAATACATCAACCGCACTGCGAAACCAGCATCAGATCATTTTCATTGTCAAAAACCATGCGGTCCGATCATCACTTGTTTCACGAACATTCAGCGTACATATGGGAATAAGAATGTTCACTCTGTGCACAAAACAATCATCATGGACATGTCCACAAAAGAACTGAGAATGCCACGCATGAGTTTGACATGGCAAAGAACCACTGTCGCAGAGTCCTGCAAACTGAAGGCTGAACGTGTCAACAGTGAAGCTTACAATGAACACATCAAATCATCAAACCACATGTTATTCATTTGCATATAAGGTCCCGACTTAAAAATGGCGGCATGTCAGGATCGGCCCGAATAGTATTTTTTGTCCACTGCTCATGCATTTCCATGAAAACATTACATATATTTTTTCGTGCTGTACTTACATAGATCCACTGCATCGTAAACAAACACTGACATTGTCACAATGCAATTCTCGAGATCTCAGGGACAGCCCCCACAGAACCCTCGAGAAGTCCAAGAAATGTTCAAGATACCTGTTTGCCAATCGTCACTTGTTTCA
>CAMXCT020004717.1:0-30913 GCA_947184155.2 Cladocopium goreaui
ATAGATATAGAGGTTTCCTGAAATGGCATAATGGGGGTACCCCAAATCATCATCCCATTTTCCCCTTGGGATTTGCCATTCGAAACGCCGAGATGCCAAGACGTTCTCCGCTTTCAGGTCCCGGTGCACCACGTCCTTGTCGTGGATGAACTTCAGCCCCGCGGCCGTCTGCTTGGTGACGCTCTTCACCACATCCTTTCGACGGAGAGAAACCGAAGACGGAGACGGGGTGAAAAATGGATAGAAGTGCTGTCATCAGCTGTTGCATACATGTATATAATTTGTATTTATATATATATATACACACAATTTATATATATATATATATACATATTATATATATATATTATATATATATATGTATAGAGTTATAGATAGTGTAAGTTGGAAGGTGCTCACAAACTCCTATTTGAGTTGGTTGACAATGTTATACTTGGAACTCCTATAGTGGTGGGTTGAAAAGTGCACCAAAAGTCTTTCCCAATGCATCTCCCCAATCTTTTCCAGATGTTTTCTCCCTTGCCAAATCAACTGTTCAGGTTCTTTTGCCTCCCCAGTTGTTTCATATCAATTTCCACACTACCCATCAATCTTGACCGTAGTTCATTTGTGTCTTGATCCTAAATTGATTCTTCCATTTATTCCATTTACATCCATCTATACGTGGTTAATTATAAACATATTAATCAATATCTGGATTACTATCATTAAAACTATATGCTTATAACTAATGATATTACTAATGATCTGGATTACTAAACTAATGATCTAATTAATTTACTGATTGGTTAAGTAATGATCCCCCTGCGTCATCTGTGGCGCACTGAGAAGCTGAAACCTGGACATCCCTGGACGAATGTTCGATGACAATGTTCAGCACACGGCTTCGAAAGACCTCATACTAATCTCATACTTATTAAAAAAGAAATAAGAAAGAAATATAAAGATCTCAGACTAATGTTCATAATCTTAGATGTTCATCTCATCAAGTCTAACCCTCATTTTCTCATCCCAAACGGGAAGTCTGACCAGCAAAAAAACAGCTGGACCAGACACATTTTTTTTTAAATGGTCCCAGAGTATCCGGGATTACCCTCTGGTTATGTCAACAGTTAGCTATTTTTCAGCCATGGCCATAGGGCCCAGTCGAAATGTCGTGGATTTAGCCAGCTATAAAATGGTGGTGATTTTCCAGTTCGTTATGTAAACGTTTACCAGAGGGTAATGATAAATAATGATCATATCAAGTTGGTAAGAAACAAACAGTGTTAAACCCCCCAATAATTACACAATATCAAGTTGGTAACGAAAAATACATGCTAAACATTGCCAAACCCCCAAAAATACACCATTCATATGATAAATGAATCCCATAAATTCATGAGATCTTTCAACCATCTGGCGGTCTGCGCCTCGGGCAGACTGTTCTGTCCATCTTTGATGTAGCCCGCCAATTCACCTGTCAAGAGATGCCATGGGAATAAAATGAATAAAGAAATGATCAAGAATCGATCAACGGAAACAAGGTAAACAAGGTATACATGGCATGGTGATGTACATTTACAGCCCGTTTCAACAGGTATCCAAACGTACATAAATATTCCAAAATGGCCTGGTTTTTATTGGGTGTGTGGCATTTCCAAAATGCCAGCCATGGCCTTGCCTCCATCAATCAGCTCCATCACAATCCTGAAATCAAGCCACAAGAATCGTGTCATGAGACATGGAGGATAGTGGTTTTTAGAGGATATGGAAGTTTTTTACGGTCATATCGTGGGAAATGAACCTAACAATCAATACGCTAACAATCCGGAGAATGGGAAATGGATGGAAATGGGGGGTATCAAAATGGGATATACCATCTGATTATGACTAAGATAGCCATGGAAAGATCCACCATTTTTAAGTTCGGTAAACTTGGTAAACCATCTATTTCAATGGGCCATCTATACCATGGCTATGTTAGTCATAACCAGAGGGGAAGTAACCAACGGAACCCCGGGCTGTGGCCAACGGGGAAAATCATGATGAACCCGATGAAGCAATGGATCCATTTTTGGGTACCCCGTTTTCAGACGGGTACCCCATATTGGGTGTTATGTATCCAAAGAAATGCCCATATAGAATCGCCCAGAGAATGGTCCGTTTGAATATTTAACCCCCCTTGTTTTAATACCATCTGGTTATTTAACACAGCCATGGAAAATCACCATGTTTAATAGGCAAACCATCTATAAATGGACCATTTTCCATGGCTATGTTAAATAACCAGAGGGTACTTACAGTCGCCCAACTGGCAAAATCCAACCGTAAACCAATGAGATTGTTAATATGTAACAAAATCGCGTTGCTCTACCCCTTGGCTGCAACTTCCAGACATGTATGTTATGTAAACAATATCAGATCCCAATGTCAGATTCTTCCCAAATCATAATCCTAACAAATATCAACATCAAACCCCATCAAAACGCCACCGGCGCAGCCGGTCCGCCGAGCAGGGGCCGAGCATCATGATGTACTGCGCTTGCGAAGTTCCAGGGCGATACGCATCGAAGCATCCGAGGCAGCTGCAGATGTTGGGATGGCCCTGGATCTTCATCAACACGTCCGTCTCTTTTCCTGGCGTCCCGGGTAAAGAGACCCGGTTCAAGTTCGTAGCAATAGTTTATATAAACCCATGAATGGATTGATGGTTTAAAGATCTTTTTTGTGTGTTTTTTAATAGTAAAATTGTGGATCAACATGAAGCAGCTTTACCGTTGCAGCAAAACCTGGGTGATCTCGGAAACAACCTTTAAGGGACGATCCGCCAGGTGATCCAGATGTTCGGATCCAAGTTCTCATCGTAGCACAACCACTGATCTTCAAAGAAAATCAACCTGTTAACCCTTGGAAAAGTGCTGGTTTATGAATGCTTTTCTTGTGGTTATAGTTATAAGATGTTATAAGTATGCATCATATTCATAACTGGTTGGGGGTTGAGCCACCTACCCCTCTGAAAAATCATGGCGTTCGTCAGTTGGGATGATGACATTCCATTCCCAACTGAATGGAAAGTTATAAAATTCCAGCCATGGTTCCAGTCACCACCAAGCAATTTTGGCTTGTCTGAAAATAGAGTATCCCATGCTATCCACTGGCTCATCATGATGTTTCACTTCACTTCAATACCATCTGGTTATGACATTCACAGGGCTAGCCATGGAAAATCACCATGGCCCATTTATCGAAATAGATGGTACACACCGTTCTTAAAGATGCATGGTGGATCTTTCCATGCTGCTGTTAGTCATAACCAGATGGTTATTTTTTTAGATCCTATTAAACCACCATAAAATCCCATTAAACCACCATTAAATGCCATTAAACCACCATTAAATCCCATGGAAAACCACCATTTTTTATGCCATTAAACCACCATAAAATGCCATGGAAAACCACCATTAAATGCCATTAAAATCACTATTTTCAGATCTTCTGGCCGCTACCGAGCATCGGATCTCAGCGATCTTCTGGTCGCAAGAGGGATCCATCAACAAACGCCAGATGGGGATGGTCTTCACCGCATGTTTCACGTTGGGAGTGCTCCTGAAAAACCGCCAGATACCCCCAAATTGGGCAACCCCAAATGGGCAACCAATGGGTTTTTTAGGGAGAAATGGAGAAGGCTTAGAGATATATATGTTAACCAGAGATTGGATTATGTAGTCTAACAAAACTACATGTTTCTGGAGAAGGGTTAGAGATATGATATGGACAGAGCATCTTGCTGGGTTTTAAGATGGACAGAGCCGATTGAACCACCAGAGGATTCACAGAATGATTTTGGTATTCCTATTCTTTAGCCCTTTAGCCTCTGGTAAGCGTTTACATAATGGAAAGATCCACCATTTTAGTCATTTTACAGCTGGGTAAATCCACTATTTCGACTGGGCCATGGCTTCAATAGCTATTTTGACATAACCAGAGGGTAACTTCAAGAAACCCATATTCATGGGCTGATTTTGTTTGAGGCTCTGGCAGCCAACATCCAGGAATCGAGAGGATTTGGGGCGCCTTGTTCATAGTTTTTTCCAATGAGTCTCCATGCTAAAATTTGCCTGGGTTGTTTCAAACGGGTCTTTGGATCCATGTTTTTTTTCAGATGTTTCTACAGATTTTCCCAGCCATTGGAGTGACATGGGATGGCTTTGTTTCCCTCTGGTAACTAGTTCGATGATATTCCATTGGAATGACCAAATTGGTATGTCCCCCGGTTTTCTTCAAAATATCATCGAACTAGTTACCATGGGATGGCTTCATTCCGTAACTCAACAATGAATTCGAGAATTGTTACCCAACTCAGAAGCCTGAATAGTTGCTAACAATTACCCAACTTAATGTCAACCCTGGATAAAAAAAAAACCGTTTACGGCTGTTTAATTGGGAGGCTACTAAAATTGATGTACCATCTAAAGTGACTATTTGGAGGGTACCCCCACTGCCCCGACTCGGCGTCTCTCGGCGTCCTCTTGTGGCACAAGTAGACGGTGCCCTGACCACCCACGCCCAGCACCTCACGAGAAATGCTATGGCGACGCGAGCGACGCGAGCCTACCCGCCTACCCGAAATGGTGATGTCAAAATAGCTATGGATTATGGACCATTTATGGTTGATAGCTATGGATTATGGATGATGATGGCCTTTATAGTTGATTTACCTATTAAAGATGGTGATTTTCCATAGTTATGTTAGTTTACCAGAGGTACTTCATGGATCAAACTTATCAAACATGGCTGAGAAATCCCCGTGGCCTAGCCATGGAGGTTTAGTTCACTGGAAAAATCATCGAACTAAAACAGATTAAAAATTAGTGGATTTTCCAGCAAGCCATTGCCATGTTTGACTTCTGGACAGATGGGAACGACTCCCCAGTATTGAGGTTTCGGGTTTGCCCCATGATAAATCATGAAAACATCACCTCTGCTGCGAAGCCAACCCATCCCAAATAATTAACCTATAGCATCCTATAGCCATAAACTACGGTGCACAAGAAGTAATGAGACCTTGCTGAGAGACGGCTGGAAGTGTTTCTGTATTCTTTCAATCCATGTGAGTCGTGGTCAAAAGGTCTTGTCTTTCTGAAGTCGCCAGAGGGAACACTTACACCAGAGCTTACGCGCTGGTTTAGCGTACGCGCAGGAAAAGCTTACGCTGATGCTTATGCGGGCGCACAGCAGGGTTTTGCTTACGCGAGATCCTAAAGATGCCTCTCCCTTGCAATGAGCTGGGTTTTGAACCTGGCTGTGTCAACAGTTGTCAGTGGCCCCAGAAGATGTCACCTCAAGCCAGACGAAGTCTTTATCCATAGCCTTCACTAAACGTAAAAACTAAGCGGTTTCCGAAATGGCAAATAGCACATGGAGTTTGATGATCTACATCTTCTAATGGGGATGTTCCACAGCAAACTCTTCGTTTCCTCTTCAGGGTCCCCAAAAAGACCCATAAACACGCCTTGTCGGTCTCAATCTCGAAAGGATCCTCGCCAACACCACCAAAAAAAAGCCACGTTTTTTGAGGGTCGATTCAAATTTTTTTTCGACCCTCTGGTGTGTTTCTCTAAGAAAATCCCCAAACGGCCTAGCCATGGAGGGTTCCCGACAGGAAAATCATGAAACTAAATAGTGGAGTTTCCAGAAAACCATGTTTGATTAAAGTCGATCTTGCAGAATCAAGGATCATACCCATCATTCAAGGGAGTGGTTTTGACGGGATTTCTTTACACAGCCCCATATTTCATGGGAAATCTACGGTTTGCGGTCAAGATTTTCCCGTGAAAACCAATCCATTGAATCATGAAGTAATCAGCAATCGGGGTTAGTTCTCGATCATGCCAATCTGTAAGCATAAGTATCTTGTTTTCCAGGTGCTAGTGCGATAGGTTGATGTGGGGCAGGATGGTACAGGTCAAAATCATCAACCTCCAAAAATATGCCACAATGCTTGCTTTACTCAGGTTCATGCTGGAATCATTTTGGACACCTCAAATATTCCAATTAGCAATATTCCAATTATTATATACCAATATATTATTATTTTGGATAGTTAAAAAAATGTTCCAATCCCTAGAATTTTCAATACCCATGTGAGATCGTCATATGCACCCCCAAATCAATCGATTACTAGACTGAGAACAATCTTAAATATTTGTCAACTAGCTCCACTAAAAGATGAAATGGATCCGTATTTTACTTACAATCAGTGGCGAACTTAAGAAGAAAATTATAATTTGTTTAAATCATATTGCTAAAATTCAATCGAAATGCATCAATATAGTTCATCAAGTGTAGTATTATAGTTCATAAATATTCATCAATCGCTCAAATACATCTATAAATACTATATTTCAGGTTTCCTGAGTCTGGAGCTATCCTCAAATCATCCATGTCCATTTTCCCACGGAAATTTTCACATCAATAAACCATCCAGCCATTGGGGGTACTATGGAACCACTATGGAAAGCCAGCCATAAAATTCCTTTCGGTCCTCAGGAGGTCCAAAGACGCGGAACTGATCGATGGAGCCCAGGGCCTGGGGTTTTTCATGGGGTTTAATGGGAATCAATGGGTTTAATGGGTGGTATACCTACCCTATATATGGTTAGTATGGTTTAATATGGTTTAATCGCATTGATTATAATATCAATAACTCCAATAACTATGGTTTATAGATGTTTATAGGTGATATATCTATAGTATCTATAGTTTTAATGGGGTTTATAAACCAACTAACATTAATGGGAGATCTTCAGGATCCGAATTAATGGAGGTACGTTAGTACCATATTTCTGCAATATTTTGTGGGGATATTCCCTGAAATTAAGGCCTAAAAAATAGGCCTTATATATGGAATCGGTACCTCCAATTTAGGTTCCTAAAATGGCCATTAATTTAATGGGATTAACTGAGGATTCAAAATGTGCATGTTAATGGATTATGAATGTAAACCAGATTATTCAGTGGATTATTGAGCAAACCAAGCAAACCAGTGGATTATCTGGCAACCCATTTTTTTGGCATGTTGCGTTAATATCCTCAAAAATACGGGGTTGATTGTACATTAGATTCATGTACCATATCCCATAGGATCCATGGTGCTGCTATATATGGTAACATTTACCATCAATATACCCCCTTTATGTTAGCATATATACCAGCACCATGGATCCTATGGGTATGGAAATCCTGAAATACTGGCCATTTGAAGTCCCAGAAAACAAGGGATGGCCATCCGTGGCACATATGGGCGACTAATACGGGATCTAATCTGGATACAGAGGATACGTAACCCAACAGCCATGACCATCAAACCCCCTCCAAAAAACAAGCTATACTAGCTATACAAACCAGAAACATGGGGACATCATGGAATATATATATATATATGAATATACAACATTCTATAACCAACAACATGCTATTTCCTGGTGCTTTTCCTCATCCAATGGTGGTTGCAACATGCCAAGTTAAAGGCTACTGTCCAATATGGTGACCCCTGGGTGACCTGGAGGTTATTATAATGGGGGTTTAACCACCAGGGCTTCATGGGAACCCCAAAAAATACCATCAGAGTATAGATAGTATAGGGAAAGCCAAAGCGATAGACAAAGCCATCTTGTGGCTTGATGAAACATTGTATGTCAATTGGAGTGGGTTTGGTCTTGGCATAGAAATCGGGTTGAGTCGGATGAGAGTGTAAAATATTGGATTTTTCTTGGATTTGAATTCCCTATACATCGAGAAACGTGTTGTTGACTGACTGTTGACCCACTTTGTTCATGGTGGTTTATAATGGTTTATATGCCCAGCATTTTTCAGGAATGGTTGGATGAGTCATATCGTTGATTTTAATTCAGAACAGTCACTGAATTCGTCAGATGAAGTTCTATAAATAGGGGGGGTCAGCCAACTAATCATCAGCTGGTGAAACAGAATGGTCATCCAGCCACACTCCATTTCTTGGTAGTGCAGGCTGAATGATTCTCATTGTTGGTGAACAATGGTGAACACTGGTGAACATAGTGTTGCTGTTTTACTGCTTGTATCAGTTTATAAAATGGTTGGATAAATCCCATTTTAGTCAGATCCCAACATTCCATAACATTCCCAAAGTTTGCAGTGTTCGAACTCATCGAAGTGTCATTCCATGTTAATCCTGGTTGTTTAAGAATAACATTCCCAGTTGAACGATGATCATCCACAAGATACATCAAGATACCCGGCAATTTCACACACCTCGCTATGGCGAAGCGCCTTTTTTTCGCGACTTCGATGATTTACCAAGCTCAAAAAATGGTGATGTTCCGTAGCTATGTCATATATACGACATGGATCGAGGTTCATTCATCATTATTTAGTTATAAAGAGTGATTAACTATCATAGTTAATTTCAATTAATAACAGGTTATTTATCAAACTCATCAACCAACAGCCATCCAGTTGATGGCACATACACGCCTGCGACACCACCTTAGAGCCCCTCTTGCTGCGGCTTCGGTCAGCCTTCATGCCTGGCATTTCGATGACAATGGCCCATTGCGCTTTTCGTTTTTTTTTGGAACTGTAAAGGAGTCAAAGGAGTGATAAAAACCATTCACCAAATCCCATCTTTAGAGGAGATGTTGAAAAGGAG
The DNA here is from genome assembly GCA_947184155.2 of Cladocopium goreaui. NCBI lineage: Eukaryota > Dinophyceae > Suessiales > Symbiodiniaceae > Cladocopium > Cladocopium goreaui. Next base: position 8,672 of record CAMXCT020004717.1, read on the forward strand.
TTCCAGTGAGGTCGTGCTAGGTCAAGGGAAAGTTGCCAACGATTTCTATGACGAAACATGACGAAACCATGGTGTCCGGTGTCCCCATTTCGTGACAGATGAAAGAAAGCCGTTAAACTGTGTATAAATATTATATCATGGAAGTTGAAAAGTACCATTTCCATGCAAGATATGTCCGAATTAAAGTGTCCCTTGGTGTTCTCCCATAGATCTATATCATACTGTATTCCTCTGGTAGGAACTAACAAATTTAACAAAGAGAAAAACCAAGGAAGTCAAGAATCTACACTGCACCCAGAAAAGAACCCAAGAATTGGCATACCCTGCTGTAAAATCCGCGAGCCAGTTCCACCAGCATCTGCTTTTCCAGGACTTTGAGTTTTATTTGGGACTTACATCACTTACATCCCTCCCGTGCGTTTGCAACCACAAGTGGTTCCAGATTTCCTGAAAATAAGACTGACCTCTCCAGGAACTCATCATATAGGATGAAGAGATTTGGTCCCAAAATGTCGCATCAAATTACATCAAACACTCAGTTCAAACCCATCCTCCCATCCTCCCATCCTCCCAACATCGCCTGATGCATAGGCTCCCAGGCCACACATGGCGCCCAGCACCATGGCGCTCTGCGCTCCCCTGGCGCCATCGGCGCTGGGAGCCGCAGTCGCTGCAGTCGCTGCGCGGCGCGCGGTTGCGGCAGGTGCGACGGCCACGGGGGCGACGGGAGCGACGAAGCTCAAAGACATGGCGCCGTTAGGATCAAGCGGGGCCTGCCGTGGTGGAGCCTAAACGCTGCAAAAACTCAGGAGAATCCTTGGAAGACACAGTACCCTCTGGTAAACTAACGTAACTATGGAACATCACCGTTTTTAATGGGAAAATCCACTATAAATGGCCATTTTCAATAGCTACGTTAAATTACCAGAGGGTATATTCTACGATTTCTAAGCAACAATCAATGAGAAAAAAATGGCCTTGCTCATTTGTTTGCCAGAATTGGATTGGAAAGATTGGGAGGTTGAACTCCCATATTTGATGGGCAAAAAAGTGGTTTTTTTCGGCTTTTCCCCTAGATCATTTCCATCAAGAGAAGTCGAAACTTGGATGAATGGGCATTGGTCAAAACCCTGGTTTTCAATGGATGTCACATCAAAATCGCTGGTGTATCTGCAGATCTATGTCTGGATGAACTCATCCCAAAAAGCATAAATTCAGAGGTTGCTCCGAGTTGCTTCCTCATTTTTCATAGTGCAGTTCCACTGATAAGTGGGTTTTATAACCATAGTTGCCATAGTTGACCATAGGTATAGGGGCCCCGTCTCCCAACTTCAGCTTATAACCATAGTGAAAAATCATAAGTTGTATCGATTTTCATAAGCCATAGTTATATCATGTTATATCAGTAGTCCATGAGTTCATCTACCCTTTTTTGATGGTGCGCGTCATCCCGCGGAAATCAGGCCCTCCAGCAGACCCGCGCTGGGACCTCTGGTCACCCTTCTCCTGATTGATTAACGGCGAAGATATGTGCCATGGTCATATGTGCCATGTGTAATGGGATAATCATGGGATCAAAACGTCAAGAATATGACAATAGTATAAGGATTATTTGGTTGGGATAGTAGTGATTCATCAACAACCATATAAGTGAATCATAAACAGCGCGATGAATGTGGTATAGTATGCTTTTGGTCATCGGCTCACCCATATTTTGACCATGGCACAGGGATTCATTGGGATTTACACCTCAACAATTTGGATGCAAATGGTATCAAACCAACACCAAGGAAAATGTACTGGGGGATTTAATGGGGATATGGTGGGATAATGTGGGATATATGATATATAACCAACAATATGACATGTTTGTGCGTCTGAACAAGACGTATTCTCCAAAAAAACATGCAATGCGGAACATGATCTGCCGGCACTCCCTGTGTTGAAAAGGAGATCAAGAAATTGGTGGTTTTACCGACCAATGATGAGAGCTGCCTGCAATGTTGCCTGTCACGAAAAGATTGGAAAACCCCAGGTACGGGTTTTGGGTCACTACATTGGCCATGACCAGAAAGTTGCTACTCACATTCCTCGACTAGGATGGTATAGGTGATTCATGGTCATTCAGGAGCTCATTTTGTGATATGATTATCGTCAAAATTATACGCCAATTTAAGATGAATCATAATCATATAATTATCCATTTCAAACAGATCATATCCAACATATTTTTATCCATATCCATATAATATCCAGATAATATCCATATAATATCCATATAATATCTAATATCAATATCCAACATGTTCCATTTCAACAGTGAAAGCGTCCTCCATATTCTGGAGTTAAGGGGAAACTCTGGTTCCGGGGAAACCCGGGGTCCAACTCAATCCTCTTGTTGCTCCATGTTGCTCCATAGTTTTGGATGAAGTTTTCAACTGGAATATAACATAAGAATATCCCTATTGACATTGTAGAAATCTTGGAAATTTCAATGGGGATATAAGAATTTCATCATATTTCAAGTAAAATCAGTAACTCTCCACAAAAATGTCTGCTAAAACATCACCCAACTCACCACGTCTCAAGAAGCGCCTCCTTCTTCCAGGGCAGCAGCTGAACCGCCGGAATGGCGGCCGCCGGACCCGGCAGCACCGGTGCTACGGCGGTCATCGCCATCCCGAAAGCCGGGAAGGGACTTTCCAGGGTCGATTTTGACGATCTGATTCTTCATAAATGACTAATCCACAAAAATGCTGTCAACTGACTTTGGACGGGAAACGGAAACGAAATTATCGAAATTCAAGTAAAACATATCGTAAAATGTGGAGCCTGTGCTGCTGTTTTCCCCTTGAACAACGGATCTGGATGAATATGGATCAAGTACTGCATCATTGCTCCACACCCAGCAAAAAGACGCTCTCACTCCGATGGCACACCTTTTTTCTCTGCATGGTCTGTGGATGTCTGTGGTTCGCACAGCTATTGAGTCATCACCATGGCACCATGGCACCTGCAGGGTGCCATACCAAATACAATAATGTGGTAAAGTTGTCATAAACAAGTAGCATAAAATAGCATAAAGAATGCCCAATTTTTTTGCCATATGGGTGGAATCATTCCAAATGGATCCGAATTTTGAAGCTTTATGACAGCCGGGGGCAATCCCACGGAAGTAAACCTGTCAACCCCAGGGCATTTATCAATCACTGGAGATGTTCAGTTGGAGTTTTGCCTATGGAAAAATATTTCCTGATTTTGGGTGATGTTCATCTATGCCACCCCAAATTGGAGTGAAATCTGCAGGGTTTACCCCGTTAATTTAATGTCAAGACCAGCCAGTTTCTGGTGATGATTCTCCCCACAAAACCAGCCAGATCGACTAAGGATCCAGTTTCTGAATTGTTAAATCATGTCAAACGACCAGTTTTGATATTCAAAACACCATGTTGATGGAAAACCCATTGAAATTTATGATTCAAAAAACACTTCCCTGGAACCAAAAAATCCTTTGCCTTCAACGAACGGGCCATCTCCACTGTTTCCTCGAAAGGAACCGGTCCTGGCTGGTAACAAAGTAACAGCGACACGCAAGGCTCATTTTTAGAATCTAACCAATTTAATCGTCCGGGTGGATGATTACAATCCTCCCATGTGTCTATTGAAATTGTAATAAATTACGATTGTTTTCCCTATTTTTCATGGTGCATCGGTGCAATGGTCGAAAAACGAGATACGTCGACGTCGCATTGTCATCCATCCTACAATGGGAATCCAAACATAATGGGGGTATAAATCCATATGAAAATGGACTGATGACTGTTCCATGGAAGCACCACTAACACTAATGTGGAACAATTCCACACATGTCACTCGCGAGATTGTGCTGAGACGGGTCTTGACTCCAACCGCCCTGTTTCTTACTTGTTTTGATGTTTTCTTAAGCAACAATCATTTGTGTTGTTAAACGTTTCTCTTGCAATCCGAAAATGCATCCTGGCAATGTAAGTCCCCGAATCCAATAATTTTTGTAATTTAAAGGATTACATATATATATATATATAAATATATATATATATATAAATTTACATACAGTATACATACATACATTGATATATATATATATATAAAGCCTTGCGTGCACAACAGTTGTGGTACTGGACATTCCTTGAATCTTTTCATGGTAGCGGAGCCGTGATCCTGGAAGCATCCAGGTGAGTTCCAACAAACAAACAACAACAAGGAGCACTTGGGTAGAAGCCCAACAGGAGAAAAGAGAGGGCTAGATTCCAGAACACTGGGGGACCCTCAACAACAAACAGACCACGACTGTAACAACAGGAAAGAGGAAACAGGTTCAACAACAAACTGCGCGTGAGGAGAAAGAAGAGGGCTTGATCCCAACTCAAGAGTGTGGGGGACCCTCAGCAAACGAAGAAGCAACAGAAGCACTTGCCTGGACACACAGACTGAAGCTGAAGCCACCAAGGACTTGCACTTAGAACTTAGAACATCTTTCGGAAAAAAAGATGTCGAGCCGTCACAGCGGGGATGTTCCAAGTATCACTTAGAACATCAGGAAAAAAACATATACTTAGAACATATCCAACATATATAATCATATCTCTCTATATAGACACACACACACACACATACTTAGAACATCCTACGGGGAATCAATGAGAACCATATAGATGTTCACAGGGTATGTCGCGCAAAGATATTATACACCATATTACGAAAGCCAGCCGGGAAGCTGGCTAGTTGTTTTTTGCGAACGAAGTGAGAATAGAGGGTCTGGGGGGGGTAGCTGTCAAACGGGCCGAAAACGGCGTAAATAGGTGGTGTTTTAGGACCGCGCAAAGCAACGTTGCACTGATTCTGACGAGACTCAAGAGCTGTGACTTCAGCTGTCTTTCGCTGATGTTCGGAAAACGAAACATGTTTTGTTTTTGCAATTCCTGTCAATTCGCGTTCCCCTGCACCATGGCTCGGCCCAATTGTCAAAGGGTTCCAATTTTTCTGGAACCGCCCAGAGGCTCCACCGGGGCGTCACTCAACCTAGGAGGATTGCCGGCACGGTCTGAACCGTCTGAGTCGATGGTGAAATACGCCATGGAATTGCGCAAATAATATCAAGATTACCAGTAGTACCGTACAAGGCGGTGGCTGAAGCTTCAAAAATAGCAAACCTATAGGAGATGTTGGTTGTTGTGAATCAGGGATGGCAGGGCGAATCCACTGATGGACCGAAAGGTGCTTGAGGTCTCTCTTTCGCTCTCTTTCTCTGACTATCTACCTATCTACCTACCTACCTATCTATCTTCTATGTATCTATCTATCTATCGATCTATCTATCGATCTATCTATCTCTCTCTCTCTTTCATCTAATTACCTATCTACCTATCTATCTATCTTTCTTTCTATCTATCTATCTGTCTAATCTAATCTAATCTAGTCTAATCTAATCCAATCTAATCTAATCTAAACTAATCTAATCTATCCATCTATCTATCTATCTCTCTCTCTCCCTCTCTCTCTTTCATCTGTCTATCTGTCTATCTGTCTAGCTGTCTACCTGTCTATCTGTCTATCTATCTGTCTATCTGTCTACCTGTCTAGCTGTGGTGCAGTGTCATTCAGTGTAGTGTAGTGTAGTGTAGTGTAGTGTAGTGTAGTGTAGTGTAGTGTAGTGTAGTGTAGTGGAGTGGTGTGTAGTTGTGTAGTTGTGTAGTTGTGTAGTTGTATTTGTAGTGTAATGGAATGTAGTGTAGTGTAAGGTAGTGAAGTGTAGTGGAAGATAGTGTAGTATAGTGTAATGTAGTGTAGTGGAGTGTAGTGTAGTGTAGCGTGATATAGTGTAGTGTAGTGTAGTTGAGCGTAGTGTAGTGTAATGTAGTGTGGTGTAATGTAATTTGGTGTAGTGGAGTGTACTGGAGTGTAGTGTAGTGTAACGTAGTGTACTGGAATGTAGTGTAGTGTAATGTCCTGTAGTGTAGTGTAGTGGAGTGTAGTGTAGTGTAATGTAGTGTAGTGAAGCGAAGCGACATCTGAACCTCCAAAAGTGGTCCGAACCCCTAGTGTTTTGTTTTTTGTTTGTCGTGGGGTTTTGGGGTTTTGAAATTTTGTTCGAAATATGTTCGCCGCCACAAAGGCGTGCACTTTTTCGACATCTGAACCTCCAAAAGTGGTCCGGAGGCATGGTGTGTGTTTTGTAAAAAAAACAAAAAAAAAAAAAAAAAAAAAAAAAAAAAAAAAAACCATTGACTTGGAAAGTGCTTCGCGCCAACGGCGTGGCACTTTTTGACATCTCAATCCAATAAAAGTGGTCCGGAATGGTGCTGCTTGTTACATTTTGACTTGGACATGTGCTTCGCGGCCACAATGGCGTGCACTTTTCGACATCTCAGACTTTCAAAAGTGGTCCGACCATGGTGTGTTTTGTACATTTTGACTTGGAAATGTACTTCGCGCCACAACGGCGTGCACTTTTTCGACATCTCAACTTCCAAAGTGCTCCGAGAATGGTGTGCTTTGTACATTTTGACTTGGAAACGTGCTTCGCGCCACAACGGCGTGCAATTTTTCATCTCTCATCTGGCCAGCTGGCTCCCAAATCATTGGAAAAACACAGTGTTTCGCGACTTTCCTACCTTTTCGCGCATCTGTATCTTCTTTCTTCTGACTCTTTCTCTTCTACTCTTCTCTCTTCTAATCTTTCTCTTCTCTCTGACCCTTTCCATCTCTGCTTTTCATCTGTCCATATTGTCGGAAGTTTGACTTCTAAACTTCCTTCGATTGGTGACTTTGTGGGGCTGAACCAGTTGTATCCCGGATGGTGAAACTGCCCTGTTCTCCCTCCCAAAACACCAGTTTTCAGTCACTTCCAGGCGACCGCGCGTATAGCCTTAGGCTACGTTGACACCTGACTTAGGTGTTCCTGCTGCGGCTATTAGCTCTGCATCTGTGCGTACTGTTGCTGCCCTTTCTGCTCTTGACAGCAGATCTGGGTAGATGCTGTCTTGTATGCCCATGTAGGCTTTGAACTGGTACTTCCACTCCTCAAATCTTGCATAGTTTCCATCATATGTAATGTCCAGCACTAACTGTAGAGACAACTGTAGAGACAGAAAAACTGCTCTGTCCTCGGAAATGCGTCGGCCTCAACTGTAGCTGCAGAGACTAACATTGTAGTCCCCTTCAATGAGGGTAACCGTCCAGCACGAACTGCAGAGACAGAAAAAACAAGAGTAGTCCCCTCTTGATAAAAGGTAAAAGTCGTCCCGCGCCAACTGTAAGCCCCATGTTCAACTCGTTGCTGAAGAAATCCTAAAGAGGACTTGAGCTCGGCATCAAGCCTGTATCCTGTTCGCCCACCCCTGGCCAGAGCCCTTTTCCCCAACCTGTGGATCGCAAGATTTGCCGTCCTGCCAAACAAGAAGGACTCAAACCATTGTATACGGCCCTTGAAAGACTCGGCTTCTTTTGGAGAAAGTTGGTCTGCGGCCAAAATGGCCTTTATCTTCTCCAACAGCTGAAGCAGAGCGCTGGATACAGTTAGCCAACAACCTCAAATACATCCTAGTCAGCACAACATCAGCTGCAGCAGCCACGGTGTGCCCACAACACCAAGCAGCAATGGGCCTTGAAGTATACAGGCAGCGTTGCCAACACTTCTCAATCCCCCTGGGAACAAAGAGCATTGGCTACCTCACAAAGTCGCTCAAGCCAACCTTCAACCACAACAACTTTGAGGAGTCGTTTTCGGCATGGGAATTTGAAGTCGAGCGCTATGAGCGAGACAACAACACACAACTACCAGACCAGGTCAAGATAGCAGTTCTCATGAATGAGACAACAGGCCCTTTGCAACAGCATCTACACCTGAATGCAGGACAAGCGCCAACATATCCAATGATCAGAAAGATCATTACAGAGTACTACAGGACAACAACAGCCTTTGCAAGGCTTCACAGCAGGCGTCCTCATCAGCTAGCTCCAAATAGAATGGAGGACCGGCCCCAATGGACATTTCAGCAACGCACAAGGAAAAGGAGGAAGAGGCAAAGGAAACGAAGGATACAAAGGAAAGCAACAAAGCAAAGGGTACAAAGGAAAAGGAAAAGGATATGGCTACAACAAATGGCTACAACAACGGCTACGGCAAGGCAAAAGAAAAAGCAAAAGGGAAACAAGTGTGGCAACCAGTGACAGGAGCAGACAAAGGACAAGGAAAGAACAAAGGAGCCAACAACCAAGGAAAAGGAAAGGACCCAATGGCAGTATGCTACAGATGTGGCCGACCAGGTCACTTGGCCAAAGACTGTAGAACAACAGTCTACAACTTGCCGGATACAACATATGAGCAACAACATGACAACACGGCACAGTGGTATTACCCAAACAACGGCTATGATGCCAGCTGGTATAGCAGTAACCAAACAGGCTATTACCAAGACAATGGGCAACAATACCAGCAGCCCCAACAAACATCCCAACTTGCGCTGACAGCACCACAACCCACAACAGCACAGGAACACCAGGCGCCAGCAATACATCTTGTGGCAGCACTGGACAACACGATGTCATCAACACCAATGGCATCAACACTACAGTCAGTCCAACAGGATGAGAACAAAGTCGAGATCATGGTTGACAGTGGAGCAGCGACACATGTCTGCCCACCATGGTCTGCGCCCAACACACCCATGCACACACTCCAACATGGGCAGGGGCCGCAATTGAGAACAGCAACCGATGAAGCTATTCCAGTGTAGGGATGCAAGTGGGTCTTGATGACCAACATCGACAAGCAACAACCGGTTGTTCCCTTCTTTGTGTGCGAAGTGACACAGCCCATCATGTCAGTAACAAGACGGCCATTCAACATACAGTTTAATGAGGCACCAACAGTCACACACACACACAAAGTGATTCATCTCAGCACTTGTTCAACGTGATGGTCTTCACTACATGACGATGGAGTTTGTCAACATTCCAGTCAACATGCACTGGAAGCACATCAAACGACCCAAGGCACAACAGCAAAGATCACACCAATCACCTTGACACCAACAGGCATGGAGGTCTTGAGGAAAAGAAATGACCTCTGGACATTCAACAGTCAAGGATACCTGGTGAGAGTGCACAGAACACAACGCAAAGCACTCTTCATACCAGATCAACGGTGTCCAGTTCCAACAGAAAGGTTGGAGAACATTGGAGAACTATAGAAGAACAGTTGTACTTAAGAAGAAACAATTGCAACAGTGAGAACATTGAGGATGCGTACCAAACACTTGACACCAAGCAACAAGAGAGAATCCTTGAAGGAGAACCTTGGACAGGAGAGACTCGGTCAAGAGAGGAACACCTCTCCCTGGCAACACACCACCAATGCCAGCATTGCCAGCAACAAGGACGACAGTTCCAACAGCAGCCAACCCAACACCAGCACAAGCAGCCGAACATCCAACAGGAATGATGAGACACACAACAAAGCAGCCACCTTTTGATCCAACAAGAGCAGCTGGATCAACATCATTATCACATCCAAGGTCAGTACCACCAACAGCTGACTATTGGATCAGAGAAGGACACTTGTGGAAGGGGAAGGGGGTACATCAATCCACGACATGACCTCTACATTCCACAACAAACAGATGATGGCCCAGACGTCACAAGGCTCACAACAGAACGAACAACAATGGTGAGGCCAACCAATGGAGCACGATGCCCGACCAGGAGTGGACAGGATCAACCAACTTCCAGGAGACAACAGCCTACAAGGACGAGTACATCACAGCTGATGTCGAGGAGCAACAAGAAGCAAGAAAGGGAAAAAACCTTCCAACACCACAGCAGCCAGCAGCACAAGAAAGGCTCGAGCAGGAGCTACACATATACCATACAGGAGCTGGTGTCCTGTATGCCTACAAGCAAAGGGTAGGTCAGACAACCACCCAAAACAGCACAACAAAACACCGGTGATCCAGTGCGACATCACCTGCTACAAAGCAATTGGTGAGCAAGCAACATCACCAATTTTCACAGCCATCGATGTCGAAACAGGCATGTATGGCAGCACAGGTAGAAGACAAAACACAAAGTATGCAATATCTGTCGACATGCCTTCAACAATTCCTGATGGATGTGGCAGAACACACGCAGTGCTCAACAACACTGCTATACAGTCAGGCAACAGCCACAGCAATGGGAAGCAACATAGCAGTACGACAATCACCAGCATACACCTCACAAGCACAAGGCAGGGTAGAACGTTTCCATCGAACATTGATGGGACAAGTGAGAGCACTCAAGCTACACAACAACACAGGATTCACAAGCAAGCATCCCATCATGCCATGGATGGTGAAACACGCAGCCTACCTGTTGAACAGGAATGCAATCCACGCAGATGGCAACACCAGCTACTACAGGCGCTGGAACAAGGAACACCAAACACCAATCTCTGAATTTGGTGAAACAGTTCTTTACATGTTGCCAACAGCAAAACAAATGCCAAAGATGGAAGCCGGATTCTTTCCTGCAATTTGGCTTGGAAGAGACACATCAACAAATGAGAACATCTTGGGCATCTCCAACAAAGTGATAAGGTCAAGGACCATGAGAAGACAGGTCAAGCCTGGAAAGTACAACAAACAACTCTTGGATGTCATCAACAACACGCCGATGACAACTCCAACAGCATCAAGCCTTTATCATGCTACCAACAGCAAAGATGATGGCCAGACCAAAGACAACAACAGAGACACAGACACCTTCACAACAGGAGGAAGCACTTCCCACAACGACAGCGCAGCCATCAACACACACAAGACATCAACCAGCCATTCCAGATGTGCCAATGGCAACAGCACCATCAACACAAAGGGCAAGAGCACCATTGCCAACATCAAAGCGCTATGTGGCAGATGACGTAGCAGAAGGCAGCGCGCCCAAGCAGCAAAGGACGTCAACAGAACAGACAGCACCAGCAAGACCCGAGACAACACAGGAACCACCAACAACGAGGACAAGGATTATGGCAGTGACTGTGACAACGAAGAAAGGACAAGAGATTAAAGCTCTGTCCAACGAAGACGAACAAGAAGCAACAACAGAGAGGATCCTACTGGAACCATGGGTCAAGAACACAGAAGGATTGAACAGAGAACAAACAATTGAAGAAATGAAACCAGAGATAAGGTCAATGAAGGCACAACAGGTATAAATAGAGGTTTCCTTCAGCAACTTGACAAAAGCACAACAGAGCAAAGTGATCAAGTCAAGATGGGTCCTACGACAAAAGGGCAACAGTGTCAGAGCAAGAATAGTGCCAAAAGGATACACAGAAGAATGAAGAAGCTAACGACAACGACGCCATCTATGCGGCAATGCGTCAACACCAGACCTTCTGTGTCCTACGCCTACCATTAAGACTGGCACTCACCTTACATAACTATGGAAAATCACCATTTTTAGTAGGGAAATCAACTATAAATGGGCCGTTTTCAATAGCTATGTTAGTTTACCAGAGGGTACAACGTGTTGCAAGGCTGGCCCAAAGTATCCCAAGCTCCAGGCGGCAAATATCTTGAGAAGGTCGTTTTCCTTTGGTCGCGGTCCTGCGGTGAAGGCGGTCCCTTTTTGGGTGCCACTTGGGTCCCCCTTTGAAAAAAACCATCCATGAATTCAGGGCCGCTTCCCGCCGGCTTCATACCACCACCCTCTACAGCTCGCCACCTCTAGAACGTTTACGCAGATTCAAAGGAACAAGGCGCCGCCTTTCCTGCGGCAAGGATAGCACCCCGACTTCTGCCAACTATATAAAACTGATCCTGGTTGGGGTGTGTCAACATAAATTCCAAAACTGACTACCTACATACAATTGTTAAGCCTTTCAATGTTTCCCCGCAAAAAATAATGATCTAATTCGGCTTGTCTCAAAATGGGATGTGCCTAGTATCTAGCCAATCTTATGGAGGAAAATGATGATAAACCACCAAGTGTCCGGCTAGCCAAAGGATGCAGATTGTGGCACGGGGTGAGCCAAATCCATGATATACGCTCAAACAGAAACGTTGGCAATTTTATACCCGTACACTCCCATGGTGCTGGTCATGTATGTTATTAACACCCCTTCTAGATCCGTCGAGGGTTACATGGCAAGGTAACACGCGCAGCAAATATAGTTACTTGGATCTAGCCAAACTCAAAGACTTCAGTCACGTGAAATCCCAAGCAATCTTTGGATGATTTGCCCAAAAGCATTTGAGGTTCAGATAGGTTCAGCCGAGGTGTCTTTTTGCACCCAGATGCATCTACTCTGCGAGGGCTGGTTGCGGCATCTACTCTGCGAGGGCTGTGTTGATGATTCTCCTTTTGGCATAGGGGCAGCATGATAATTACCAACGAGAGTCAGCATAGAACCAATGAATGGGACAGGGACAAAACAGATCACTATGGGATATTATGGGATATGCGGTGAAACCAAAAAAAGGGGAATCAAGTAGAAAGAGTCCAGAAAGAGCTTCGTAAGAACCAAAATACGACAGAAGATCGTTTTCACATGCGTTCATCCATTATCAGTAGTTGATCAGAAATCATGTTCCATCATTTTCCCATAGCAAGGGCTATGGAAACACCATGAAGTCACAAAACAAGTCAAGCAAAACAACATCGAGATTACAGAGCGGGTGCAGCACTTTCATGCTGTTCACCATCATGGTGAAAGGCAGAAGAAAGGCAACGAGTCGCGGGTGAAATCAACCATCAGCCCTGGAGTCGGTCTCCTCATTCTCCTTGATGGGAAAGCATCTGTAGCTACCTGCAGGATTTATCGCAAGACGTGTAGCCACCGAAATGGCCCGCGCCGAAAGGAAAGGACAAAAAAGGCATCTGCTGAATCCAGTGACCGATGAACCTTGTTTTCTCAATGGCTATGGGTTATGCAGAACTGAGGGACCGAACATCTTTGTTTGTTCCCAATACCCTTCTAGCTCAAAGGTGGGCAAAGACAACTTCGAACATTTCGAACATGTCGAAGCTTCGGATCCACAAGCGGCGCCGTCGCCTGTGTCGATATATCTCCCAAACTGATGTTGGAGGTAAGGGATCACCTGACCCAGGAGGCATCAAACAAATGGTTATAGAATTTTGAACATCTAACCAACTATTGAGCGTATGCATATAATATATATATATATTGTATATATATACATATCTATATTATATATATACACATATATATATAATATATACATACATATATATATATATCTATGCAGATATGATACAATATACATATATATATACACAACATATATATATATACATATTATCATAGATATACACATGTTATTACATATATATATATACATTTAAAAATATATACATATAAACATATATACATAATATATATATACATATCTAACTTATACATTTTATAAAATATATTTACCACCAAACAATATCAAAAATATGATGTTTGGATACTCTGGCCTGTCATTCTCTACTGACTCTACTGGTTGGTTGAGGATTTTCGGCAATAGATTGCATGCATGCGATAATCCCGAATTCCGAAACATACAATCAACTAACTAAAATCTATGTAACATACAATTAACATACAATAATTGTAATTCCGAATAGATATTAAAATCTAACTAACGCTTCTAGCTGAACAGCATGGCGAAGACTGGGGAGATCCCAAAAACTGAGACAAAGTTTCTGGGCTTGGTTGGTGATCACCCTGGATGGCTTGGGTTTCCCTAGCTTCCTCCACGGCTTGAACGGCAATCCGATGTTCTGGAATGGCTATCCTACGATCCTTAGGGGTTGATTGCGATGTTGAACTTGAGGCTGTCATCGATTGTGATGGTGTGACGGGATTGACAATGGATTGCGCCGCACCCACTTCAAAACCCCTTTGGGATCTTGACCTATCAGAACTTCCCTCTTGAGATTTCTGCATGGTGATTTTGCGATTACGGGAACACTAACACTCTTCCCCCGCAAATCTTTGACTCCCGGAAGGAGCGCAAGCACTGTCCTGTCACTCTTCCCCCCAAGATCTTTGACCCCTGGATGGAGCGCAGGCGCTTCTCACCCCTTTTTCACTTACCGGTGCCGGTATCGCCAGAACAACCTCTCCGGAGGAGCTGCGCAATCTAGGAGATAGTGTTGCACAACCTCAGCTTCTGGGCACTTTGGCTTGCGTCTGATATGGATATGGCACGTATGGACTTCTTCAGGGTTTTCTCGAATCACTTCGTGATTATCGTCTGCCAAAGCGCAGGGCATTTCGTAGTCAAGAGTATAGCTTTTGATTGTAGCCGCCTTCCCAACAATACCGCAGCGTTCCCTGGTTACAAAAATCGTAGTCATGAGACCTTCGTCTGCAATCTGTCGATACGAATTGCAAACCCGAAGTAGGTTGTCCAGATTTTTGCTTGAACTCTCAATGTGAAAGACAATCACAATCGACAAAGCTTCTCGATGACCCCACGTCTGCTCTGCTGCCTGTTTTCAGGCGTTGCAAAAACACAATGGAATCCTGCGGAAATGTATCGTTCCAAGTTCCTTCCGTTCTCGATCGATCCAACAATTGGTGCCAGCCAAGAGAAAGAATGAATTTTGGATATTCCGGAGATCTTGCTTTGACGTATGTTTTGTAGCCACGAAGTGAACTGTAGTTTGAAACCTCTCTGAAATTCACCCCAACAGGTTCCGGGCCAGAGCCAGTGTCCTCAAACTTGTTGCCGCGATCGAACCAAACCACCGTGTCCGGAAGATATAGTCGAGGCCTCAAGATTCTCTCGTTGGCCTTCGCAGCTGGCTTTGCACGTGCTCCTAACTGTTGTGATCCATTAGATGGTCGAGATTTTGCCTTTGGCACTCGAGATTCGCTAGATGGACAAGGTTTTGCTTCAAGCACAACAGATGATGATGACGACTTTTGAGTGGAGCTTGCTGAGCGATGGAATGGTTCTGATACTTTCGGAGCTGGGCGAGCTTTTGCTGCTGGCCTTTCCAAGATCTGAACCCCTTCTCACTTGAAGAAGTCTCAATTTACCAAACTGTAGCCCCTTGTAACACCGAGTTACTGATCTGAAATTTCCACTGCTTTGCGTCTTCAAATCCGTCTCGAGTTATGAACGGGTAATTCCCTTGATAGTACCCCTGAGCGATTCCCTCTTTGATGTGCCGAACCTTTGTTGCAAGACCTCTTCGTCCTCCCCTTGGCGCCCTGATAGATCTCCACAAGACGTCTGGGATCTGAGACTGCGATCCGGTTCAAGAAACTAGTCGAAGTACTCCTGGTCGATGCACCCCCTGTCAGAAGCTATTGTGACAGCCCGACGGCTGATAACCAAAAGATCACGTGGATCTGGTGGCCCAACCACACTTCAAGCTGCAGTCAGCAGCCGTTTTCGTGCGACGGAATGTCTTGAGCCAAGCAATTGGCCGTGGTATACATTTTGTAGACCCGGACCTGCTGGAAGTTTGGCATGTGAACTAATTAGTCACTAATTAGTCAAAACAAGTGGACATACTATTATGTCAGTGCGAGCAAAACTGGATTCCAGGGTTCATGTGTATTAACATGACCTCATGCATTGGTTATGAATTCCAGTCTACATTGAATGCATGGAAGCATTTGTTGGTGACACTACATTGCACTACACTGCACTACGTGAGGAGGCATTTTACTCGTAATCTTTCTTCTAAGCCCAACATTATTTGGGTCCCAAAAACGGGAGATGCCCCCAAAACCTCACCATTGATCATGGGATACATATGTATACAGATACACAGTAAAGCATTAGCAATACTAAATGTGGATGATTTTGACATGTATGTATATATATATATATAAATTTAAACGGTACATAACCAACAATATCATCTTCGGCCAAGAATGGATGGCACACCCCATTGCTTTTCTCCATGCGATTGAGAAAATGATGATAATCATGGGATATATGATGTATGGGGTTCCCTTTTCGTGGGCAAAACCATGTTATGCTGGATAAAGAAACACAGTGGGTATGTGGTCCATGACCATCTTATAAGCCTTTTGCGGCATGCGATAAAACACATAAAGAATTCTCTGCCACATACGAACATTCACTTTTTCATATACCTGAAATACGTACAAGTATATATACGTAACTAATATAACCTCTTGTGGGATGCGCGTCTGAAGGATTTCTTGTTCCCAAGTATACCCACGACTTGTTAACACTGAGCCCAGGCCTGGCAAGGTGGTGGCAACCATGTGACCATGGGACCATGGCCATGGCAACTACGGTTGGATATGGTATGGCACGGGAAATCACGAAACTCGGAAGTGGTTCCTGCACCCGAAATGTCGAGTACGCGGCAGTTGTGCGCAACGGTCAGACCTGAGAGTTCATTCACATCATTTCAATGCTGTGCAGGATGGAAAAACGTGTTCATTAATTTTCCATGGTTCAATTTTGTGAGACAGTGAACCAGGTGATTCGAACCGTTGGCTGCATCGTGGACACGAAAGCTGCCTGTGCAAGCATGGGCACCAGAGAACAATCTCTCAGAGCCTATTCATGGCTGAATGAAAACAATCACAACTTGAAATAAGATCATGTGGGATGTAATTTGCTATATATGCTTACTAACCATTATTTAGGGGGATGTCACAGTGAGGTCTTTGCAATTCATCCAGCTATGTTTGGTGGTTAAATGTGTCCCTGTTACACTTCAATTAAAGTGAGCCGTCTGTCCACATCACTGGATATTCCGGAAAATGCGCCATGCCAAGCTAATCATTTAATCTTCGATACCCATCAAACAACCAACATGTTTGCAAGTCGAATCAAGTAGGGTAGCCTTCACCATTGGATGTTGGTTGCAATGACACACCAATGACCTCAATCAGACTCAATCATTTGGAATTTCAAAAAATAAGGTCACCCAGTTTGAAACACGTCCATGGCATGGCTTACGTGGCAGCAGTCTGAAAACAGGTCGCCCTGTTGACACGTTGGTTTAATTGGTTTAATCACCATCATTGTCCCTTTTAAAAAAATGAAAAATGATGTTGAGCAAAGTATGTATATATATAATTTATAATAATATTAACACATAGAAAAATCAAAATAAACATTGCAATGGCCTCAATGTTACAAACTGCAGCTATGGCCACAACACATTACCTATTCCATCCTATTCCCATCTTTGTGTCAAATTCCCATTGGGGTTTGAAACTGGCCACAACTGGATTTTTCCATCCCCTTTTCTGAGCAACATGCTGGAAATTCGGCTTCCACCATCGGATCAACAATATGTGGGTTTCATTGTAACTCAAGCTATACCAGAAGGAAATATTTTGAGCCCCGGTGGGGTATCAATGATCCGCAATACCCAAGGATTCTGGTGATTTTTTTCATTTTTGGATGTTTGTCATCGTTGAAAAACGCCCCCAACAAAATGGTGAACATGCCAGAAATTCATGAAACATGGGATAGACCATGATAAAGCCATAAAATGCAATTTCTTCTTCAATTTGTTGCCAATGTTTTCTGATACCTTGGGCCCCTCCTCGACAAACGCTGCATTCGCTCAGCATCGTTCATTTTTCGGCACGCTCTGCTTTGGCTGATTCTCCGGGGTCATGGGCCGAATAAGCCTCCGGGTCGATGCAAACAAAAGGAACTGAAACCATGACAACTAGCTATGGAAAAATCGATCCTTTGAATGCGCCACAAGTAGTTCACAATGTACTCCTCCAGCAAGCCAGAACCGCTGCATCGAATAAGATCTGGATCCATGGCGGAAACAAGTGAAACCATTATGAGCTCACGTGAATCAAGCCGTGTCCTGTCGAAAGCCCTTCAAGGTGGATACGGAGCAATTCCTGAAACAGTCGCCATCAACAAATCGCGTGCTGCAAACGCTCCAAATGCGCCGTTCTTTGGAGGAACGCTGGGCACAAGAAAGCGCTGATGTTCAACTTCATGGATTTCATGGTTCTTAGGCATCTAAGGTTTGGCACGGCGCCGGCTCATTGGCACGGCATCCAAGCCTTGCCTCGTTTTTTAGGTTCTCGCTTCACCAAGAAAACAACCTGGTGAACCACCCCGTTAGAATAAACTTTCGCCAAACCCTTTGCCAACCACAAGTACTGAGCCGTCCCGGCCCGGGGTCACCGAAACGAGGAAAGGACGAGGAAACGACGAGGAAACGACGCGGGAAGCTTCGGCACCTGATTTTGCACGGCCGCCGCGGCCGTCGACTCACTGAGGACACGCCACGGCAAGTGCTGATGGTTTCAGCTGCAGTGCATTTTGGAGGCTATTTGGGGCTATATGAAATATTATGAAATAATGATAACATATTATGAACTTGTGACAATGTAATATTCTTAGATGTTTGGATATGTTTGGACCATTTTGGACCTTAAGATCAGGAAATCCTTCGGAAATGTCGCTTCAGCCGCCGGCATGCATCCATTTTGACTCGCCAGGGCAAACGAAAAGTCCTCAATTTCACCCTTTTGTCGCCCTTTGGTAACTTAAAGTCATGGGATTCTTGATGGAGGCTTGGTTCAGAAAATGTGACTGGCACGGATGACACAAATGCGTTTCACTTGAACAACTTCCAAGAAATCTTGCGCACTTCTAGAGGCTAGTTGAGATGGATCGGGATTGGTATGATTGGTTCCTATCCCCATGTGAGCAGCGTCCAAAGGGTGTGATTAAATGCCTACATCCCGACCGCACTACACGACCACAATTTTGACTTACGCGGGGTTGGGCTGGAAACGGTCTCACACGACACTTGCGCGACTTTTACGCAACTTGAGTTGCCTAAAATGTATTTTTTTCTGAAAGAAATTGCTTGCACGACCACTTAGGACATGCTGACAGCCATATGACACAAGTTACGGCTGCTTGGCACTCGGTTCAGATTTGGGGTGCTGGAATTCATGATTTCACATGGGCGTTTCTGGCGCCATGGGATTCGATGCCAAGGGGCGTTCAAAGTTCAGGCTCAAGGAAGCTGCGCCTAGCGCAGGCCGTCCTGGTGATATATTGTTGCAGCTGTCGCCATTTTCGCCTTGGAGCAATTCAATAGGGCGCGAGATGGGTTAGACCTCACAAAGTATGAGCATACCATACTTGTTGGGGAATCTTCCCCAAATCTGGAGCTTGGCTAGGCAGAGCCTACCTGATCTTACCGTAGCGTGGTGGTTTGCATTTCGGACCTCCTGCATGGCGCCATCGAAAAAGTTGCTTGCGACTCATATTGAAATCAACGCTTGCAGCCCTTTGTGTCAAGTGTCTTCGACATCCAGCGGCTCTCTTGCGCAACAAGTTCATTCTGCTTAAGGCGTTAACTAGAAATCTTTGCCCAGCCCGGTTCGCTATAAATCCTTCCTGGCGGAAGCCAACTGGACTGTCATGGAGGCACAAGATGGCACAAGCCTCGTTGCTGAACTCCCTTCCTGACAGCGAAATCTCGAAACAGTGGCGCTTCATGCGGTCCCATGTAGCGATTTGAAACGACAATATGATCTGGCCACACCATGTGGTCCCTGCAGTGTTCTAGGCATCTCTCGACTATCCTACCTGGTGTGCCAGCGCGCTGGCTGTTGGATTCATAAAACTTTCCTTTAAGACACACTGCTGACAGGGCTACGCTTGTAGCTGATTGTCTCGACTTTCTTCGTGCTTCTTCTATCTTCCAATATGCGTTCATGGCGATGTCCACAGGGGATTAGCAATGATTGGCCTCATTGATTGACTTCCTGCCACACAGTGCAGATCTCAAAACACATGGCTTTCATCAAGGGGTGGGCCCGACCGGATGGATCGGATGTATCTGGCAGTTCAGCGTCAACTGCTGCACTTCACACCTGAAGCTTTCTCGCATCGGAACCCAAAGCTATGACATAGACGATATAAGCCCTGCATTGGAAATGGTTCCTACATGTTCTCACCGGAATCTACAGCTTATCTAATTCTTTAGGGTTGGTGCTGTTTTCACTCGAATTCTTCCTACCGAATCTGACTGATCTCGCGACTACAATTGCTGGGCTTTCCATGCGGTCCAGAGCTCGAAACAGTTGCGCTTCATGCTCCATGAAAGTGAACGTTGCAATCATTGTGGACGCTATATCCTCCAAAAGTTTGAACCAGTTTTCATGGCCGATGGCATGTGTTTTCTGGTTTCTTGTTCCCGAGTCTGAACCGGTTCGAGAGATATAAGGATCGAATGTTTAGCGGCTGACTAGTCCACTCTGCATATATTGGCATCTGGTTGGTGGTTTCAACCCCTCTGAAAAAGATTAGTCAGTTGGGATGATTCTTCCCAATATATGGAAAAATAAAAAATGTTCCAAATCACCAAGCAGTGATTGTTATTTGCAAAGGTGTCTTGCCTGGCGCTTCTTATCTTCGGAATGAGTGAATCCTGAAACCCTTCAAGCACTGTTTCCCAAGACATGTGCTTGTTTGCCTCTCTGACGTTTGGTTTTTTGATCTGAACTAATTCTGGATGCACCTGGGAAGTGCACAATGCTGGGCTAGTGACCTGCAGAAAACTTTCCGAATGACTTACATGAATGGTCTAGGAATGTAGGTGTGAGAATGTTCATTGAACATTGCTGCAATATCTGCTGATTGGTTGGGCTGGCGTTGTTTTCACCCTGATTATTCCCATGGAATCTGGCTGATCTGGTGACTTGACACCATTGCTGGAATCTCTCCCACGCCATCCACAACTCGGAATAGCTGCGCCTCATGCTCGATATAGGGACGTGAATTCATGGTCCAGTCGCCCCTGATGTCATCCCAAGATATCTCAAGACTTTCAGCGCTTGGACACGGAGAAACCCATATCAGCCGACGGGTCAACGGGTCATCTGCGCACATTGAAAGCGGGTCATCTGCGCACATTGCAAACGAGTCATCCGCGCACAGAGAAACCGGGTCATCCACGCACATATGCGCACATAGAGCGGTCATCCGCGCACATTGATGCTGGGAACCAGCCATTTAGGGTTTGGTTGGGGGGGTGGGGGGGGACAAAAGCGTCATTGATGCTGGGAACAAGGGTGGGATCCATGGACTTAAATCATCACTTGACTCAGCCATTTAGGCTTTGGTTGGGGGGGTGGGGAGGGGACAAAAGTTTTCATGTTCCTCTGCACACAAAAGCACTGCACCTTCATCGCCTGTCATCTGAAGCACTGCACCTTGAACATTAGGATCGGGCAAGCCACGTTAGGTTCGAGTTGGGGGGTGGGGGACAAAAAGCGCCATTGTGATGCTGGGAAACAACGGGGGGATTCCATTGGACTTAAATCATCACTTGATCAGCCACGTAGGGTTTGGTCGCTTCGGGGGGGGGGGGACAAAAGCGTTAGGTCCTCCCTCTGCACACAAAAGCACTGCACCTTGATCGCCTGTCATCTGAAGCACTGCACCTTGAACATAGTCTCGGGCAGCCATTTAGGGTTTGGTTGCGAGGGTGGGGGGGGACAAAAGCGCCATTGATGCTGGGAACAAGGGTGGGATCCATGGACTTAAATCATCACTTGACTCAGCCATTTAGGGGCGGGGGGGGCAAAAGCGTTCAGGTTCCTCTGCACACAAAAGCACTGCACCTTGAGTGAGTTGACTTGTGTGAGATAAGTTGAAAGAGATGAGTTGAGATGAGTTGAGTGGGATGAGTTGAGTGGCAGTTGGGTGAGGTGAGTTAAGTCAGATGAGTTGAGTGAAGTTGAATGAGGAACGCTGAGTGAGATGAGTTGATGGAGGTCAGTTGCGTCATTGTGTGAGATGAATTGAAAGAGTTGAGTTGTGTGAAATGAGTTGAGTCCAAGCGCACGCCGGCAGTCCCCATAGCACGCAGAAGCAGCTCCAGGAGCACCACGCGCTGCTGCCTGCAGAAAGTCAAACTCTCGCGCCTGCCACACGAAAGCAACTCCAGCAGCAGCCAGTGCTGAGCCTGCTACACGAAAGCAGCTCCACCAAATGCTACAAGAAAGCACCTCTTGAGTGAGTTGAGTTGTGTGAGATGAGTTGTGTGAGTTGTGAGATGAGAGGAGTTGTGTGAGATGAGTTGTGTGAGTTGTGAAATGAGTTGTGTGAAAGAACTTGGGTGAAGTTCAGTGAGAGGACATGAAAGCAGCTGCACCAAATGCCACACGAAAGCAGCTCTTGAGTGAGTTGAGTTGTGTGAGATGAGTTGAGT